>SJYT01062797.1:59702-80506 GCA_006410635.1 Cephalophus harveyi | reverse complement strand
AGGTTCAATCCCTGGGTTGGGAAGATCCCCTGGAGAAGGAAATGGCAACCCACTCCAGTATTCTTGCCTGGAGAATCCTATGGATGGAGGAGCTTGGTAGGCTACAGTCCATGGGGTTGCAAAGAGTCGGACACGACTGAGTGACTTCACGTTATGCTCAAGACAGCACATCTAGATTTAAAATATTGACAGGATGCAGAGAGAGCCAGTCCTGAGGGATGCTGGCAGCTCAGTTGATGATGGACTGCAGTGTTTTACCGTCTTACCACCTCTGTTGCAGAGGGTATCGTCTGGTCTTTGGATGGTTTTGATTCCTACGGGATAGAGCCTCTTGAAGGGTCTCATCCTCACCTCTACTAAACGGCAGTGTCACTCATTCCTGTGTCGTTCGGCGGGGGTGAATGGTGGATGCCGTCATCCTAGTAGCTTAAAACAATCATTTCATTTTGCTTATGACCCTGCAGGCCAGGCACTCAGGAAGAGCCAGCTGGAGTGCCTTCAGCTGGAGCCTCGACTCCCTTGGTGGCTTCTTGACTCACCCGTCGCAAGCCCCTGTGCCCCCGGTCTCTGTTTCTGCACCCCTGTCCCCAGCACACACTAAGCTGTCGTCTTTTGCAAGGTCTCTCTATGTTGTTTTGTGTTTCTCACAGGGTGCTTAGGCTTCTTCCATGGTGGCCGGCCACCCCAAGAGCAAGCATTCCAAGCAATAAAAAGAGAAAACGGTCAATTTCTTACAGCTGAGACCTGCACACTGACACCTGGTCCCTCTGCCATATTCAGTTGGTCAGGGCACTGACAGAGCGTGCCCAGATTCAAGGAAAGAGGACACAGACCTGCCTCTCAGTGGGAGGAGTGTTCAAGAATTTGTGGTTATCTTTCATCTTTCATAGGGCTGTTAAACAGAAGGGAAAGAATGGCTGTAAGAAATACTGAACCATGACCTTGCCAGAAAGCAATTTACTTATCTAATGATTCAGGAGAGATTTAACTGATTGCCAGCCTTGAATAAGAATGGAACTGAGGAAGAGAGAGCTGCAAGAGGGGGAAGGTGGAAAGGCGACCAAGATAAACTTTACTTCCTAACCGCTGCTGCCTTGGCCCTGCACCCTCCCTCCCATCATCCTCTGTGAACCTGCTGCTCTGAGCACTTTGGATTGGGTGCTCATGCTTGGTCTCCTCCGCCGCCAGTGTTGGCTCACTTCTTTAGCCCTGGGCACTGCCTGTTGCTTTATAGGGGAATTCTCCTGTTCCCTGGGAACCCGGTGCCCACTCTCAGAATGGGCAGCGGGATCAGGGTGGGAGTGAGAACACAGACAGTGATTTTGGCTGCTTTGGCACTTTGGCAGTTGCTTAGTGCAGCCGGATTTCTTCTGTGGGGACTACCTTACAGCCCATTTCCTGATTTATCCACGTGACTTTACCACTCACTCCTTACCCCAGTAATTTCAGAGAGTTCAAGTTGAAGATAGATTTCAGACATTTTAGCATAGAATAGGCTTGTGAGTATGTGGTGCAGAGAGCGTTTATGGTATAAAGATTATATGCCTTGCTCTCTGAGCGACTGAACAGCAACAACGCATCTAAAAATATATCAGTTGGAGGGTAAACTGGGTTAGTCCTGGAGTATATTTGTACTCATATATATATACTGGAACATTTATAGAATTTTTAATGATATTTCTGCCCTATCCTTCGATTTCCAGAGGAGTAACACTACTGTTGATACTTTTATGGAGTATTTGTGTATGTGTGTGTGTGTGTGTGTGTGTGTGTGTGTGTGTGTGTGTGTTTTGAGAAACAGCTGCAAATGTTTTTTCACTGGTGTGTTTTCAGACTCATAGAGTTGTAATTTTGGGTTTTGTTTTCACTTACCACTCATGCTTAATAATTTAGAATAAGTCTGTTTTATTAAGACAGCTTTATAATACCAGTATCTTTAAATTTAAGACATTTAAATTTAATTTTTGTTGTAAAAGAAGTAATGCTTTATGACAAAATTCAGACAGCATAGTTGAAAGTAGGGCTGTGTGGCTCCAGTCCCCCGTCGTATTCTTTTTACATGACTGTTAACAGTTACTATATATCCTTCTAGATATCAAACAATTTATATACAGGTATATAACACTTACAGAAACACATAGTATGGAATCTTTTTAAAGCAAAAATAACAACCTGCTGGGCTTCTGCTTTGCAGCAGTCCCTGCCTTCAAACATTGAGTGTGAGTCCCAGTTCTGTCCCTTACTAATGTAGCAAGGTATGTAACTTCTCAGCCATGTGCCACCGCTTCCTTATCTATAAAACAGGCCGAATCATAGCACACACCTCTTTGGACTATAGAGGATTAAATGAGGAATATCTATAAAGTGGCACAGTAAAGTGCAGTAGTGCTTGGCACATAGTATGTGCTAGGTGAATATTAAATAGATAAAAATGAACTTGACTCTTTAAAACAAACGTAAGTTACGAATATTTTCTTCTGGGTTGCTAATTTTTTTAGAGGGGTGCACTTAAAAAAACTCTGTGTGTTGGTGGTGGAGGGGGTGGTGATCTGAGTTTCAGTGTTGGAGCAGCACTTTTGTCTCCAGTGGGTTTGAACAGTGACTCCACAACAGTGACTCCGCTGTTACTGACGGGTAGTGTGCTGAGAATGCTTGCCTCTCAGGGATTGTGGAGCAGGGAAAAAGAAAAAAAAAGCTGAAGAGCGTTGATTTAGAAAATTATACTACATTAGCAATTAATCTTTTTGTTAAGACTTTTAAGAAAATTAGGAGAGTGGAAGAATTTTATCTATAGGGAATGATATTATTTCATCTATTTTGGGCTTTATCTTCTTTGAATAATTTTACACCTAGAGGGGACATGCTTGTCATCCAGTCTTCATTTTACAGTGAAGAAACAGACCCAGCACAGTAGTGACGTTCTCAGTTCTTTAAGTAGTAATGGTAGGGCCAGGACTAGAACCCTGGTCATCCTCACGATTGTGAATTCTCGAGAAGCTTAAGAGCCTCTCTGCCAGTTGAAGCAACTGCTGAATGGTGGATGCACTATAAAGTGCTTGCCCGTCAGCACTGTGTGCTTGGACTATTCTTGCATGTAGAGACAGTGACTAAGTTGTGTCGTAGCACTCGTGCATGCTGTTTTATTAAAAAATTAGGATTCCAGGAGAATTGTTGATGGGGCTTGAATATAAAAGTAGTCTATCTTACTAGATTCTATGTAGTGGATACTAAGGATATTGAAAATCAGTAGGAAGAAATTTATATTCAGTGTGGATGCCATTTTGTCTTCTGACACAACCTAGAAGTATTCGTGTGTAGATAGGCCCCTTTGAGCACAGACCTCCCTAGTTTTCTGCCTTCTTTGTCTCTTGGTGAAGGAGCAGTTCAGTCTTCGCTTCGTAGGAACGTTGTTGTTTAGTTGCTAAGTCACGTCCTAATCTTTTACGACCCAATGGACTGTAGCCCACCATTCTTCTCTGTCCATGGGATTTTCCAGGCGAGAATACTGGAGTAGGCTGCCATTTCCTCCTCCGGGGGATCTTCCCAACCCAGGGATCAAACTCCTGTCCCCTGCATGGGCAGGTGGAGTCTTTACTGCTGAGCTAGCAGGGAAGCCCCTTCATAGGAATAGTAGGGAGTAAAACCACTTTGGTTTGTAGGGCACTTGGGTGCCTTCCCACCATCAGTTGTCACTTCTGGATTCCCAGAGAGTTAAAGCTTTGGGGGGCTTTAGCAAGAATCCATGGATATGAGCAGGTTTTGGAATCTGGGGCTCCTCTACCTCTCTTGCCTGCCCAGCCTGTGTCAGAGCTTCTACCTTATGCAGAACGGCCCTAGCTCGGGAGAGGACCAAGAGTCTCTACCCCCTTCAAAGGGCTGCTTCTGCCAACTTACAGAGCTTGTGGCTGAGGGTGAGAACAGGGCAGGGTCCTGAGGCCACAGCAGCAGGAAGAGAGTGAGGGGGACTAGACATTGTCTGTCCCCCAGGCTGAGATGCCCAGGAGCTGAGAGAGGAGACCTCGGCTTGGGGCCGCCAGAGTCTTGGCAAGTGGGACAGACTGCTGGAGGAGAGTAACTCTGAGGACATTTCATAACCTGGAAGGTAGACCAGACTGTGTTTATGAGATCCAGTGACCCTCCTGTGGCCATGCGTAACAGGGTGAGAAATACACTGCCTGGCTTCCTTGCCCTGACATCACCTTGAAGTGTAATTAGGCCTAATAAAAAGAGCCTTTATGAGTTCTCAGTTATGGCTTATCATTCTGAACTTCTATAAGTTTCCATCCTTATCACCTGCTTTCTCTTAAGTACCAGCATTTACCATTTAAAAAATAAAAACCTTTGTTAAATATTTTTATGTTTTGCTGAATAGTTTATAGATTAAAAACATTTTTATTGACTGTATGGTTTTATTTTATACACACAGACACAATATAGTATTTCAGTTTTGTAATGGTTCTTACAGAGTTTTATAGAATAGCCTGCAAACCTCTAATGCAGTTTCCACAGGAAATGTGTTCATCCTACAGATAAATCTGAAACCCATCTGTCTGTAAACTGAGACTACCTTTTATAATAAGATATGTCCCCTTAAGATGATTAGAATGATTTTGATTATTTGTAGTAGTCTTTTACTCATGTTATGACCTGTTCTATTTGTAGCAATAATTGAGCATTTAACTTACAGCCAGCATTTTTTCTTCTATTTTATAATTTTCCTGGGTACATTAAAGGTTTCATAATTTGGATAAGGGATATTTAAACAGAGTGAATATTCACCAAAGCAGTGTAATAAATGGCTTCATAATAACCCTATTGCCTGTAGTGTCCTAGCCTTCAGATGTTCTTCCGTTGTGAAAGTATTACGCACTCAGAGAGTACTGTCCTTTAAATAGCCAAGACCAAATGTCCTATCACACATTAAATCTTAACTTTCTTATTGTAAATATTCGTGATAGAAGAAATTTGGTTTCTTAATTTAGAAAATGAGGTCTTTTTTTGAGATTTAGTAATAGACACACTCACTTGTTTCTAGTGTTTTGGAATGTCAATGCTATTTTACTTCCTTTTATTCTCTCTCCTTATCCCTGTCTTAAGCACCTATTTATTTATTTAACTGAGGTATAATTCATATAACATAAAATTAACCTTAAAAAATTTTTTTTAAATTTATTTACTGCTACACTGTGCAGCTGTGGGATCTTAGTTCTCCAACCAGGGCCGCACTGTCCACTCGACAGTGAAGTGCCGAGTCAGCCTGTGGCCACAGGGGTCCCCCAAGCCAACCATCTGAAATGAGCAGCTAAATGCAGCGCATTCAGTATATCCATAGCGATCATCTCCATCTTGTTCAAGACATTTCATCACCCCCTACAGCTGTTAGGCAGTTTCTTCCCTATTCTTCCTTCCCTCAGCCTTAGGGCATATTTTCTAGAATTTAAAACTAAGGAATTAAAACTTTATGAGGTAACTGAGATTTTATAAGATGAGAGTACACTCTTCTAATTTAGTGGGCATCCCTGGTGGCTAAAGAAGCTGCCTGCCAATGCAGGAGATGTGGGTTCAATCCCTGAGTTAGGAAGATCCCTTGGAGTAGGAGATGGCAACCCACTCCAGTATTCTTGCCTGGAAAATTGTATGGACAGAGGAGCCTAGAAGGCTACAGTCCATGGGATTGCAAAAGAGTCAGATACAACTTAGTGACTAAGCATGCACGCATGTTCTAATTTAGTAACACGAAGAAATGCATTTACTATACTGAGTAGAAAAATTAGATCACAATATTGGATTTATTTTTTGTCCATGCACACACTTCACAACCATCGGGGTGGGGGAAGGGGATGAACACTTGGTAGGGAGCACAACAGCGATTTTGTTCTAGGTTTTCTTTTCCTCATTCAAAGGCGGGGCAAAAATAATCTTCCCGTAGTTTGAAAAGCAAAACCCTCTAATGGTTAAAAACTTGGGGCCTGAGCACTTCCCTACAGGTCCAGTGGTTACACTTTGCCTTCTAATGCAGGGAGTTTGGGTTCAGTCCCTGGGTGGGGAGCTAAGATCCTACATGCCTAGTGGCCAAAAACCTCCAAAAAACATAAAACAGAAACATTGTAACAAATACAACAAAGACTTTAAAAATTGTCCACCTAAAATGAATCTTCACAGTCCAACTCTCACATCCATACATGACCACAGAAAAAACCATAGCCTTGACTAGACGGACCTTAGTCGGCAAAGTAATGTCTCTGCTTTTGAATATGCTGTCTAGGTTGGTCATAACTTTTCTTCCAAGGAGTAAGCATCTTTTAATTTCATGGCTGCAGTCACTATCTGCAGTGATTTTGGAGCCCCCCAAAATAAAGTCTGACACTGTTTCCACTGTTTCCCCATCTATTTCCCATGAAGTGATGGGACTGGATGCCATGATCTTCGTTTTCTGAATGTTGAGCTTTAAGCCAACTTTTCACTCTCCACTTTCACTTTCATCAGGAGGCTTCTTAGTTCCTCTTCACTTTCTGCCATAAGGGTGGTGTCATCTGCATATCTGCGGTTCTTTATATTTCTCCCATCAGTCTTGATTCCAGCTTGTGCTTCTTCCAGCTGATTCATGAGGTCGCAAAGAGTTGGACACAACTGAACGACTGAACTGAACTGAACTGAAAACGAATCTTAAAAAACAAAACAACTTACTATTATAATTACTTATTTCAGGATCATATTAAACTTTTTTCCAGACTGAATACAATATTTCTTAGTCTTTACTAAGAGAAAAAGATTTGTGGAGGAATACAACTAGATAATATTTGTAGTTTTTTAGTCCTTCAAATTGTATCTCAGACCAGGATTATCTGTTTCAAGTAAACTGTGTTCTAATTTATTTTTCTTTTTAAAAATATACTTTATAGGTTTTTCTTTTCAAACTGTAAGATTGTCGTGTTTTTATTCATATAAATCAGATGCCACAGGGGTGTGTACACATAAAAAGCCAATAGCCGAGACTGCCTCACAGTGGTCTACCCATGTACCTGCGTAAAATAGCTGTTAGCAGTTTGGCATTCTTCTTATTAGTCTTTGTCATGTGACTTATATGCACGTATAACAAACTTGGACCCAACTGAGTAAAAAAACTAAAATGCCTTCAGGATGGGCCTTAGCAGTTGATAAAATGCAATAAGGAAAGGTAAAGGTAAGGTAAAGCCCTTGGTTAACTGGAAGGGGACTCTCACCACTGAAAGCTTTCTTACAGGCTTCCCAGCTGGTGTAGAGTTGAAGAATCCACTTGCCAATGCAGGAGACTCTAGTTTTATCCCTGGGTGGGGAAGATCCCCTGGAGTAGGAAGTGGCAACCCACTCCAGTATTCTTGCACTGGAAAATTCCACGGACAGAGAAGCCCAGAGAACTGTAGTCCATGGGCTGCAGTTGGACATTACTGAGCATGCACGCACAAACTTCCTTATGCACAAATAGAGCCCTGTGCTGGGCAGACAGGCAGAGTCCCTTGCGCAGTGGAGGGATTGTGTTCCCCTATTCCTCCTTGCCCTCTCCTCCCCTCCTAAACAAATATAAAATTAATGTATGTCAAAGACTTATTTAACTCATTAATGAAAAAACTGGTGGGATGGTAAAGCTGGTTCCAAGAGCATTTGAGGAATTGAGTGAATGCAGACACTGAAGAATGAATGTTGAAGTGAATTGCTAGGTTAGATATAAAATCAATTACTGTCCTGCAGAGTAGTAAAACCATAGCCCTTGGAGTATGCTGGACAGCTATTATCTCTACCAAATAAAATCCTACAATTTTACCTGTAACTTCAGGGAATTTGAGTCCTAATCAGTAGTAAACACCAGGTCACGCAGTGGTATTATAATTAAATATCTTTGGAATATTCATTGTATCAATATAATGTGTTTCATTATACATTGAAAGGGCTTATAGTTCTTGAGTCACTTTATTTCCAGTGTTGGCTAATTTTTCTTAGCAATAAGAAAGGCTGATTGTGACGTGTTGATTAGGCAAGACTGATACAGGAGGGATCAGATCTTGGAAGAGCTTAGTATCTTGAACTAAGACATTTGAATTCGCCTCAACAAGTGTTTATTGAGCATAGACTGTGTGCCAGGCTGTCGGTTTATTATAATCCTGAGTGTTGGCTGTGCTGTCCCTCTCTTGCCCCTAGGAGGCTGCCTAGTGGTTCTCAGGTAGTTGTCTCAGGGAGTCACCTGGGAAGTTACCTTCCTCAAAATAGACATGTTCTTTGGTCCTTCTGTCTGCACCTCAATGTAGATGTGTCTGCCTGGAGAACATGTGTATTTTGAAAAAGTTGTTTTCAGGTGATTCTTACATCCCTTTCCTTTAAAAATCACTGTTATGTTTATAGGGCTGAAAAAATTGAATAAGTAAACAGCAAGCAAAATTGTAATCAATATTTTAAAAGTTTTCATACCTTGTTTGCCTACCTCATCCCTATAATACATACTCAAAGTAATTAATATCCTGATTATACCCTCAGCAAGAATCACATGCAGTTATAATTTTAGAATTATATGTAATGCAACTGAGGCATTAATTTGGGAAGAATTGGGCTTAGTCTTCCGAATTGTATCGTTAGGCTTTGACTCTCACTAAATAAACTGAAAGAGTTGTCATTTATAGTAGCTTATGATCTGTATGGTAAAGACATGTGATTTAAAGGATTAGACTTAAAAAATATTTTTAATGAGACAATAGATTGACCTTAACTTGTCAGAGACGATGGCAGAAAGGACTAAGTAATGAAGGAAAATGTGTTTAACTTGTGGTTAAACTGTTTGAGTTGAGTCGACAGTGACAGTGAGCAGCTGCTGTGGACTTGGGTTCGGATTCCTTGCCGTGTAACCTGACTTAGGCAGCCATTTTGTGTAAATGCACTCACAAAGCGGGGATTTGTGGTCTCCGTGCACCTAAGCAGCCATGGAATTTATAACTGAATCACAGGATGTGGTATTACAGATTAGGGGAGAAACTGGGAAATAACATGATACAATTGGTATATTGTGTATTTTTCTTTTTATTAGTGTGCCGGTCCAACAAAAGCCCCTGGGTCTGTCTGACTTGTTCAAGTGTCCACTGTGGAAGGTAGGTGACATACTTATTATTACTTAACTACCCAACTTGCTTGTTTTCAGTTTACCTTTCAGCTTTGGTCAAAGTTTCATCGATTTGGATTTATTTCACACCATTGTTTAATCATGGTGTGTACATACTTCTCTGCAGGGCTTCCCTCTCCTAACAGAATCCCTTTGTTCAGCGGTGGAACTGAGGAAACTCTAGTGGCTGAGGTCGGGGGGGACCCCTTTCTGTTGATACTCAGAAGAATTAATTTGATGATCAAGACAATCTACTAGTAATATTTGATTGACATGTGGCCAGTTTTGTTTCACCTGTTAACCTACCTCATCCCTACCTTTGCTGACCTTTGAATCAAATCCAAGATACCGTATCATTCCTCTGAAAACAAAACAGATAAAGGAATTCCCTTGAAAATGGTCTCACTGTGAAGTTCATTATTAATTCTCCAGGCCAGAATACTGGAATGGGTAGCCTTTCCCTTCTCCAGGGGATCTTCCAATCCAGGGATCAAACCCAGGTCTCCCGCATTGCAGGCAGATTCTTTACCAGCTGAGCCGCAAGGGAAGCCCTAATGGTGTCTAAGACGTACCAAATATTTCACTGTTCCATTAAGATTTTTTTGCTTTCTAGGAACTTAACACTCCCAAGCCCGGTTCAAGCCTAAGCATTTCCTCCTAGTTCTTGGCTTCAAAATGATGTTACTTAAATATCAACTATTTTAGTAACTCTTTCTTCTAACTCAAACTCAAATAAGTATCAGACTTGGTGTGCTGAGTAGTAGGCACTTTATTTCTATGGCTCTTTTAGCTTAGAAAATCTGCTTTGAATTTACTTAAGAAGTTAGTAGCTTAGCAGCAAGAGGATGGGAAATCATACTAAGTCCTACAGTCTGAAATTTATATTGTGTTTATGTGCGTGGCCTCCCCATTATTATTTGTAAACACTCAATGCATGAAGAGAGCATCTTCATTCAGTTAATGTTTGATTTTTCGTATTTTCAGTCTGGAATTGAGTTTTTTTTTTTTTTTCCATGTACACTTTAAGAGTGCTTTTGGAAAATGTTAACTGCATATCTTAATTGTGGTTGTTGTGGTTTTGAAATCTCTAGGATTTGGGGAACCTGAAAATACTTTGTACAGATAACATTAAAAAAAAAAAAAAAAAAAGGAAGAAAAGTAGAAGCACTTAAATTCTGCACTTGAAGAGACAGATTCCTCTCCTAGATTTTGAGAGGTGAGAATTATAATGCAATAAAATTTCTATAGTTCTGTCCTCCAGTTGCCTCCTAGTGCTCTACAACCAAAATCTGGAAGGTCATATGTCAACAAAAAGACCTGACAAACTCTCAAAAATTAGAGAGATTAAGGTTCTTAATAGCAAGCAACACTTAGTTCTCTAAGTATGTATTAGAAGAATAAATAGAAAATTTTCTAGGCTCTGTAGGTAGTATATTTCCAATTGCAATCAGTCTTAGGTTTAGAAATTTGACATAGTTTCAGAGAAATAGGATTAAGTAGATTACATAGATAATGAGAGTACCTTGCATTTGAATCTTCATTTTATACAGTTGATTAGCTATTTTTCTTTTATCGTGTAATCCTGGGTGTTGACTGCCAAGAATTCTGATTTTTTTAGTAATTTAGATCTCTTGTCTATAGGGGAGTCTTAAATTGAATATTCTTTCAACTAGGAAATATAGTTTATCGGTAGCATATTTGAGTTATTTATCTTATTGGCCATTATGACACCATACCATTTAAGTTATTTTTCCAGTTTTTGTATTGTTAAAAAATCTGTGATGTTGTATAATGACACTTTTCCTTTTTTAGACCAAATTATCTGGTTAAAATCTAAAACTGGATGAGGGAAATGTTTATTTTTATATTAGTTTATACATGACTGTTAAATTCTGATATGTATTTGAGTATTAGCCAAAACATTGCTAATCTTAATGTCTTCTGTAGTACACTTCTTACTTTATCACTGAAATTTATTATAGCAACCATGAAAACATCTAGTACATTTAGAGGCTACAGTATGGTTAGTAAAGAACTATATACTCTGTTCAGATGATCAGTTTTCAAAGACTCGAAAGTGGCAATGCCTTTATTATTGTTCCATATTGACTTTTATGGGATTCTGAGGGTACTCATAAATATTACTGTTGTTTTTCATGGCACAGTACAAAAACATGTAAGCATAGGCTATTGAGTTGATTAGATATTGAACCTATAGGGTTCCTTGGAAGTTATCTTTTAGTTAAATATTGGATGCTTTCTGATCTGTCCAGTGTGTTATCTTCAAGTATGTTTAATCTGATGACTTTCTAAGCAGTTACGTTATTGAGATTCTGAATGGATAGTAAGTAAGCATATAAAGGAAAATACAAGTAAAATAAAACTGACTTTCATTCATTCGTACATTCATTCATGCATGCGTGCCTTCTGAGCCATGGATTATAATAATAATCACCAGCAGCAGCAGCCCATAGGGTATAAGTACTATTATCTCAGTTTTATAGATGAGAAACAGAAGTAGAGAAGTGAAGTAACTCACCCAAGCTTACCAGACCAGCATGTGACAAAGCCTACTTTTAAACCTAGGCTGTCTAATTTTTGAATTTATACTCTTAATCATTATTTATATTTTAAAATTCATTTTAGTCCACTTTTGTGAACAGAAGACCCTACACACAAGTCTTCATTATGTTTATTATAGTGAAAATAAATGAGAGGAAACATGATCACATTCTGACATTAGTAGGGCCTCTGATGCCTCTAGTTTTCCTCGAGTAGAGAGGCTGGGCTTGGTGGTTGATCCTCCCTCTGCTGTACTTAGTCGCTCAGTTGTGTCCGGCTCTTTGTAAACCCCATGGACTGTAGCCCACCAGGCTCCCCTGTCCATGGGATTCTCCAGGAAAGAATACTGGAGTGGGTTGCCATGCCCTCCTCTAGGGGATCTTCCCGACCCAGAAATCAAACCCAGGTCTCCTGCTTTGCAGGCAGATTGTTTACTGTCTGAGCCACCAGGGAAGCCCGTGATCCTCCCTGCTTACCAAAAACTATCCTACTTTCTCCAAGGTAAGTGTTGCTCCTGTACAATTAAGGAACCTTATGAGAATGTCACCTTAACTCTCTGAGCAGATTTTGTTACTCCGAAAGCAACAATTGTTTTGCCTCTTCTTAGTTTACAATTAGTCCTTACCCTCTATAAACTGGCTGTTTGCTAGTAACTGGAAAGTTTTTGCTTTATGAAGGTCTTTAAGTAGTAGTCAGTTATGGCATTATATTGTACAGTGCTTAGGCGAAGGTATAGATGAAACTTTATTTAAATTTCATTTTGCTTTTTGTGATAAAATGATTTGTTAAATCTGAGTTGGAAAGTGTTACAAAATTTTTATGACTATAGTCAACCTTTGATTATCTTTGTCCATGTAGTAAGAAGTAACAGTTTATATAAGCTTGAGATGATTTGTGTTTTGTTAGGATTTCTTTTAAACAAGCCCTATTTCCATGTTAGTGGAGTGATTATTCAGGCATTCAAATAAAAGATCTGAAGCCATATTGATGAGAAAGAGATGGGAGATTATCCTGTTTCCATGTCTGACTCTCATGTTTTATATTAAGCAGAAACCCAAGCAGAGCTTGTGGCCCTGTGGGCAGTGATTGAGTAATTCAGTTTACAAAGCTTGTCTTTGATAATAGCCTGAGTTGGGGGCTAGCAGCCTGAGAAAAGCTTAAAAAAGGAAAAGGCTAGCGAAAGAATCAGCAAAGGAGTTGATAGGTGATATTAAAACTGATTTAAATAGATAGCGCCTTTCCTTGCCTAGCCCAGTCTTACGTATAATTAAAAGTTGATTGTATGTTTGCAAAAAAGGAGCATGTTTTAAGAACTCAGCTTAATAAATCACCAAGTGATGAATGCTCTTATAGGATTGAATGTACTTTATTAGGAGGAATTCTTTCTCATTCTTATTTGATTACCATCTAATTTTATTATCATCTCCTGCTACTTTAACTTCCAAAGCAGTATTTAGATTAAAATATATTTTCATTTGATTTTTGGAAGGTATGTGAATGGCCATGCAAAAAAACATTATGAAGATGCACAAATACCCTTAACCAACCATAAGAAATCAGAAAAGCAAGAAAAAGCACAGCACACAGTGTGTATGGATTGCAGTAGCTACAGTACATACTGGTAAGTATTAATATTTTCTGAAAATGATATTCCTTTACTATGTGTGTACAAGTGTTTGCTTGTCTCCTGGCTCTTTCCCCTCCCCTAGTCTCTAAGCCAGTGGGGGCTGCCATCACTGCCCTCGGGACCTGTGGGGAGGCACAGAGGGCTGGGGCTGTCAGGACTGCCTGTCCTTGATCATTCAGAGGTAAGCTTGCACGGTGCTTTCCACTTCTTGGCTGCCTCTTCTTCCCATCCCACTAGGCTGGAAACGAAAGGTAACTATTGTTCATTATGATTTCTTTTCTTTTTCTTGTTTTGTTTTTAATTAAAGAATAACATGATAGAAATCCATGTTCCTACTGTTCCAGTTTACATCTTGTTACATAATCTTAAAATCTTCACTTCTTTGTTTAAAAAATTATTCTGACAGTCTCTCCTGTCCAAATACAGTTCCACTCTCCTCCTTTTCTCTGTAGGTAGATGTTAAGAATTTCGCATGTAGTCTTTTAGGCTAATTCCTTTTTAAATTATTTTTTCTTTTTATGTATTTGGCTGCATCGGGCTTAGTTGCCCTGCAGCACATGGGATCTTGGTTCTCCAACCAGGGATCGAACCCGAGTCCCCAGCATAGGTAGGCAGATTCTTAACCACTGGACCACAAGGGAAGTCCTTCAGGCAAATTTTTTTTTTTTTTTTTAAGTATCACATCCTGTAAAAGGATATTGGAGGCCTTATTCTCTCTTTGTGATACACTATGCATGTCTGTTTCATATAAATGACAAGAAAGTGAGAATTTTTCTGACTACTTAGAACAGGTTATTTAGGTTGCAAGTGATGTTTAACAATCCACATCCATTTGGTATGCTCAGAGAGTCAGTGTATTTTACAGTCTTACTTTGGTGTGAAGCAAATCTCTTTCCTTGACTAGTAAGTTGTGAATAAATCTTTATTGTTTTTAATCATTTTACTGAATTTGAAAGGTTTTGACATTGAAAGGAGTCCTTTGGTTTTTGTTTTTGCCATACAGCCCTCGAATGCCGTGTGGCAAAAACATTACATGAAGGCAATACTGGGCAGGAATGGGGATTTATGGTCCAAATACTGCTTTTGAATCACACTTTCTACTGAAGTTGTATGCTTTCTATATCATCGGTTGACTAGTGTATTGTAGAAAGGTGTCCATCAAAAGGCAGGGGGAAAAGGTCAATGGCTTCCCAAGTTCACATTTTTACAAGTTTACGGTTATAATGCTGTGGCTGCTGAATAAACCATATTAAGATTTAGTCCTCCATATCACTACTGTTTCAGTGTGATTCTTTGTGTGGATGATGTCCAGACCTGAGAGACAAGCTAGAGGCAGGCAAAAACATCAGTAAAAGTGAAAATCTTGTGAAGCTTTTCTGAACCAAGTGCTCAGTTTATTGTTGTTTAATCTCATGAAACAACAATTAAGCATTAGCCAAGGTGTTAATGTATTTTCATTAGATTTCCTCCCTTTCCCTCAGGACACTTATATACTAGAATGACACAACAACTGACAGAACTGTGTGTTTTTATAAAGTTGTAAGTATTTCTCCTTCAATGGCAGGAATTAAGATCATTCTTGAGGTATCTGTCTCTAAGTCATCATTGTAGGTTGTGTCAATCTGTATGCACCAGATGTTGAGAATTTTCATTCTTCTTGATGTTTAGTTAGCAGTGTGCATGAGATGCTTAAGGAGAAAGTTTGGAAATACAGTTGGGTCTCTGTGTACAGTGGGTTTTGTTGCTATTGGTAAGATTATGAAGGAATAGTAACTCTTGAAGAAATTTAAAGAATTATCTTAGAATTTTCTTAATGGAGTAGAGTTATATTTGTAGGTCTCTTTAAAAATAATAGACTATGTACTTTAACATCTTTGTATATTGCATTTTGGAGGAATACCTTTATTAACTTGGACTGGAATTTAATTTGCTTTCATTTGATATAGGGTACTAAAGTACAAGTCATTTCATGGCTGAATTGGAATTAAGTGGTAGATCTTGAACCTTGGGGAATATACACTATGGCAGGGGCTTCTTGGCCAACTGCCAGTCTTTTGTGTGAGGTAATACAGAGCCGCAAGTGTGTGGAGACCCAGAGCTTCTGAAATGCAGGAAGGGAGCTGCAGCTGGTCGTATAACCGTCTCATTTGTGGGTTTAGAACAAAATGCTAGGGAATCATCCTGCAGTTTTATACTGACAGCCTGATAGGAATCTGTGATAGTGGTAAGCTGGTGGAGCTGTAGTTGAACATTTCTCCCACACCTCTCAATGATTAAGAAACAAAAAAGGATTTCATTTTCTGTATGGGGTGTGTGTGTATGTGTGTGTATTTTCCAGTGCACCTTAGTAATTTCGCTTCAGTTGTAGATTTTCCTTGTATATACGCTTCTTGTGGTTAGACTGATTGGTTTGCTTCAGAGATAAAATATTGGCGTATTAGGTTTAACCTATTTGATTATTAGTTAGTATTTTGACTGTAGCTAATGTTAAGGCTCCTTTTCCATGTGCTCTGTCCCCTGAAGAAGTTGAAACCTGCTCTGAGGGCTGCAGTTCTTCTATCGCTTCTTTCCCCTTTCAGTGAGTCCCTGCCCTACCCTGTCCTGTTTTTGCATATCCTTTATGAACTTATTACTGAACTGTCTGCACGCCCCTCCCCGACCCCCAAGCTCCAGTTGTAGCCGGATATAATCTCTCCTAAGTTCACAGTCCCTGGGATACTTCTAATTTCCTGTTGCATGTTAGTTATTTGTAAATGTCCTTGGGGACTTGAGGAACCATATGTCAGATCTTTGTATCGTCCACAGTACTCAGTGTCTGGTGCTGAGTAGGCAGTAGATGTTTGAAAGATTTGAATTTTGTTAACTATTTTCCAAAAGTGGTAAAGGTTATACCAAAACTATACTGCTGTACCCTCTCAGTCCTCTTGGAGGACTGAGGAGCTGCAGAACGTTTTTCTTAAAAAAGAGCCAAATCACAGCATATGTGAGCTATTCCATTGACTTCCTGAGAGGGACAGTCTTGCAGAGCAGGTCCCTTCACTTCCTATATAAACAGCACATCCAGAAGAAACATGCATCAAGCAAGCAGAACAACATAAAATGGGTCATGATTTCAAAAGAGGGAAACCAGTGCCAGAAGGAATCATTTTGGCTTGACACAAACCCATTCTTTTAGGAGACAAATGAAAATTTTAATAAAAATGAAAATCTCAAGATTTTTACACAAGGGCAGGTATTCAGATTTTTGTGTGTAATATTTCCTCTCCTCCCACTCCAAATTCTCTCCCCTAGTCACTGCAAATGGAACTGTATGTGGTACATATTATTGTATCAAAAAGAAACAAAAATTATTATTATTATTATTATTATTTTTTAGAAACAAAAATTAAATTTAGGAACTTTTATTTGATTTTTTTTCTCTTGTATTTTAGATAGAATTCTTTAAGAAACATTGTCAAATCTCCAAAATACATAAGCAACTCCTGTAGCTCAATATCAGAAAAACAAACAACCCAATCAAAAACTGGGCAGAAGACCCAAACAGACACCTCTCCAAAGAAGATATACAGATAGCCAACAAACACATGAAAAGATGCTCAACATCACTCATAACCAGACATTTACAGTTAATAGATTTAAAATATTGAACAAGTCATTGTTGGCATCTGACATAGACTTGTCAACTTATCAACAAAACCGAATTTCTGAGGATTCAGAAGTATGAAAGGAATAGTAACACTAAATTACTGGAATTTTTCCTTCCTGGCAAAGTAATGAATGTTTTAAAGCACTCTTTCAAACAAAGAAATATTATGAAATGTGAGTCGATTCACTTGTCTAGAAAAAAGACTTGTGTTTTAGATTTTAAACACCCATAACAAATAGCAGTTTTAATGAAAACTTATAAAAGTAAAGCTTTTATTTGTGGGCTTAAATGGATGCTGAATCATTTTCAAAGGCAGTTGTGATTAAAAAGAAGATCTTTTGTTGACTATCCTTATAAACTTCTTGGACACAGATTTTCAGTGTTGTAAAGATTAGAGAACAGGAAGAATTTTGTTTATTTAAAAACAGTATTTTAAAGTTTTATTAAAAAGAAACTTTAACTCATGGTCTGAAAACAAAAGGCTCTTAATAAGCTAGTACTTGTCTGCTTTTAACAAAGGAAATGGGTTTCTCTACAGTAATCTTCTAGTTTTCCAAAATCGGTTTAGTTGATGGCAGTACATTAGAATTGAATAAAAGAGAATTTAAAAATAAGCTTGTTTTCTAAGAGTTCTTTGGATTTAACTTTTATGGGTTTGAAATAGATGAAGTCATTGGAATATCAGCTTTGCTTGTTTTGTGGTTTGCTCTCTGTAACTATATCTGTCATTATAATAAAGCTGGAGGTCAGAGTTTGCTCTAGACATCACATTATGGTATCTGTTACACAAGGGATGAAAAATAATTTAAAACTTAATGATGAATTTGTCATTGCTCTTTCTTGAGGGGTACTTTTTGCATAAAAGTTTTTTATTTTATTTGTATTAGTATTATACACAACTTACTATATAAAGATTACTGTGTAGCCAGTAGATTAAAGGACTTGTTTCTTTACTGTTGAAAAAAAAAAAGTCCGGTTCATTTGTATGAAGACTTCCTCTTGTTTCACGAGAGTGAAGATTGGTTTGGTCTGGGAAGTTTGTTAGTACTTCAAGAATATGATGTGGAACCTTGTGACTTGGGTAGCTTCAATAGCACTAACAACAGGAATGGAAAAAGCTGTAGAATTTTAAAGCTGAGAAAGAGTTTTCTTTAAGTGTGACATCTGTGTCATATAATATGGTAACAGTTGAACAATTAAAAGTGGCTGGTGGGACTGAGGAGTTGAATGTTCTGTTTTATTTTAATGATGTTTAAATTGCAGCATGTATCTGGTAGCTACTGTGTCAGATAGTGCAGCCTCAGACTAGTAAATTTAACATTGAGTATACTAATAATATGAAACTTTCAAAACCATAAGACAAAAATCTGATAGAAACTCCAAAAAGAAAATGTCAGTTGTAAATAAGTATAACTTAAAGCCAGTCTAACCCAGGAAGATGTGTCAAAAAGAAAAATATGTAATTACTGAGTCAGTTTCACACATCTGCCAACACATTCATTTTTAAAGGAAATCCCAGATTATTGTACCATTAGAAGCAAAAGTACATTTATAAATAAACAATTTCTGATTCTTAAACACTAATAACATTGAAATAAAAGGAAACTATTAAAATAGGATGGTCCTCCCAAAAAAAGCAAGCATCATATGCAAATTGATGAAATACTAAAGCTGTTTCCATTAAAATCAGAAACAAGACAAATACTTCCAGTCATTACTTACATCATCACCACTGTTATTAAACATTACTTTTGCAGTTCTAGTCATTGAAATAAGACAGAATAAGTAAATAATTGGTATAAATTTGGAAAAAAAGAACAAATTATTTCTGCTTTCAAATTGTTTAATGCCCAGAGAACTCAGAGAGACTTTAGTAGAAAACAAGTGGAACTAATAATTAATTTTGAAATGGTCAGTTCAGTTCAGTCACTCAGTTGTGTCCGACTCTTTGCGACCCCATGAACCGCAGCATGCCAGGCCTCCCTGTCCGTCACCAACTCCCAGAGTCCACCCAAACCCATGTCCATTGAGTCGGTGATGCCATCCAACCATCTCATCCTCTGTCGTCCCCTTCTCCTCCTGCCCTCAATTTTCCCAGCATCAGGGTCTTTTCAAATGAGTCAGCTCTTCGCATCAGGTGGCCACAGGATTGGAGTTTCAGCTTCAACATCAATCAGGCTTTCCAATGAACACCCAGGACTGATCTCCTTTGTGATACATGATAGATATACAAAAGCTAACAGGTTTCTCTTTATTAGTTAAAAATGGAAATGATGAACAAAAAAGCATTCAACATAGGACAAAAATTACAAACTAAATCTAGGAATAAGTGTATTAAAGAAAGACACCAAAGCAAAGCTATAGATACTTTTTGAAGAAGATTTGGCATTACAAGCAGTTCCTTTCCCCCTCAAGTTTTTGCCTTCAAAAATTTTCTCTGGATACAGTAACTGATGAACGTGATAAGCCTCTAACATAATGTGAACATCATCCTGAAAAATCAGAATAGCAGATATGTTGCTTTTATTCAATAAGTAAATATTTATTGAGAACTAACCAGCTCTATGTTAGGAGTCTAGTTTTTAGTGCAGTGGTCTCTAAAACAGTGTACTGGAACATATGGGAAGAAAATATCAGAACTTCTGAAAAAAATCTTGGCAAATATTTTAATATACCTACTGACAGCCGTCTGTGGACTAGATGCTTCTGTCATGAGCTACACAGTGTCCTGAATCAGCTGCACGTGTGGTGGCCTCATCCTTGTTCACTTTTATTAGCCTTGTGCAGTTTGCTGCTGTGTTTTTTGTCTGCCCAGTTACATGGATTTACTTTATTTTACCAAAAGTCAACCCTCATCAAGTGGAAAAACATTTGGACAGATTTTTACGAGGAAAAAAATCCTTCAAGATGAAAACAGTAATGATAGCAACACAAATACTGGTGAAAAAGGAAAAGGCAAGCTGACATACTACACTCCTACTTTGATCTCATCAAACACATTACAAAATAAAAATGTTGACTACCTAAATAAAAACACAGACTAATCAGATTTGATTAGGACTTGCCCTGTGGCTCAGTGGTTAAGAATCTGCCTGCAATACAGGAGACTCGGGTTTCATCCCTGGGTTGGGACGATCCCCTGGAGAAGGAAATGGCAACCCACTCCAATATTCTTGCCTGGAGAATTCCATGGACAGAGGAGCCTTTCAGGCTACTGTCCATGAGGTCGCAAAGAGTCGGACACAGCTGAGAGACTAACACTTTTCTCCTTCACTTTCAATCAGATCTGATAAATTGGACAAAAAGTTTATGAGACTGTTCAGTTCAGTCACTCAGTCGTGTCCGACTCTTTGTGACCCCATGAATTGCAGCACGCCAGGCCTCCCTGTCCATCACCAACTCCTGGAGTTCACCCAGACTCACGTCCATTGAGTCCGTGATGCCATCCAGCCATCTCATCCTCTGTCATCCCCTTCTCCTCCCGCCCCCAATCCCTCCCAGCATCAGAGTCTTTTCCAATGAGTCAACTCTTTGCATGAGGTGGCCAAAGTACTGGAGTTTCAGCTTTAGCATCATTTCTTCCAAAGAAATCCCAGGGTTGATCTCCTTCAGAATGGACTGGTTGGATCTCCTTGCAGTCCCAGGGACTCTCAAGAGTCTTCTCCAACACCACAGTTCAAAAGCATCAATTCTTCGGCGCTCAGTTTTCTTCACAGTCCAACTCTCACATCCATACATGACCACTGGAAAAACCATAGCCTTGACTAGACGGACCTTAGTCGGCAAAGTAATGTCTCTGCTTTTGAAAATACTATCTAGGTTGGACATAACTTTTCTTCCAAGGA
>SJYT01062797.1:31528-59407 GCA_006410635.1 Cephalophus harveyi | reverse complement strand
CCCAAAAAATAAAGTCTGACACTGTTTCCACTGTTTCCCCATCTATTTCCCATGAAGTGATGGGACCGGATGCCATGATCTTCGTTTTCTGAATGTTGAGCTTTAAGCCAACTTTTTCGCTCTCCTCTTTCACTTTCATCAAGAGGCTTTTTAGCTCCTCTTCACTTTCTGCCATAAGGGTGGTGTCATCTGCATATCTGAGGTTATTGATATTTTTCCCGGCAATCTTGATTCCAGCTTGTGTTTCTTCCAGTCCAGCGTTTCTCATGATGTACTCTGCATATAAGTTAAATAAGCAGGGTGACAATATGCAGCCTTGACGTACTTCTTTTCCTATTTGGAACCAGTCTGTTGTTCCATGTCCAGTTCTAACTGTTGCTTCCTGACCTGCATACAGATTTCTCAAGAGGCAGGTTAGGTGGTCTGGTATTCCTATCTCTTTCAGAATTGTCCACAGTTTATTGTGATATGAGATACTAATTTATATCCATTATCATTAATGTCAAACCTCATCCTGTGTATATATTGTACTTTGAGATACTGGTTTAACAAAAGTATTAAAGATATGAATAGCAAGACATTTTAAAAGTTTCTTTCATCTCTAGCTCATTCTTCTAAAATTTTTTTATACTATACATATTTCCTTACATTTCTAATTAGGACAGCCATGTGTAAGTGTGTTGTGGGTGGTGGATACTCAGTTTTGTGGCTAATTTTTAAATCTCATTAGAAGCCATTGAAAATAATTTAGAAGATTTTGCCTTAATGGACCTGTGTTTTGCCTTTATAACTAGAGGGGGCATGAGGTACAAGGTGAAAATAGGAAGGAAACAAGTGTTTCTAAAATTAGAATTTTTAAAAGAAAGTAAACCATATTAAATTTTAGGATGAGAAAATGATTGAGCCATGCTGCATGTTTTAATTTTTGGAGAATGGGGTAATAAAGTACAGATAGGGATGACCAAGTAAGGAGTATTTTTTGCTATTAAACAGTGAATGGTGTGCTACATGGAAATGAGGGAGAGTAAGGGGGTTGTTGATGTGTGGAATGAAAGCTGAAATCTAAGCATAAAGAAGGTAACACTGAAGTGAAAGGGAAGATTGCGAGGGAAAGATGAGAGAGAAGAAAATTTAGATAAAATCGACATTGCAGGACCATCAAATACTACAGCTTAATTCAGCTACAGCTACTTATGGACTTGACTGTAATTGTATTTAGATAGGGCAGGGACAAATATTATAGGAAAGGAAATAGCCAAAGAATAGGATAAACTATTAGTTGAGATGGAGGAGGAAAAAGGTGGGTTTGAGGGAGTTATATAAATAAAAATAGAAAAAGATTAGGCATGATTTTAAATACTAGAAATTAGAAAAAAATAATCTGAAAATGTATGCGTAAGAAATCAGTGTAATGAAGAAATTGGACAATTTTGTTATTCAGTCATGTCCAACTCTTTGCGACCCCATGGACTACAGCATGCCAGGCCTCCCTGTTCATCACCAACTCCCAGAGTTTACTCAAACTCATGTCCATTGAGTCAGTGATGCCATCCAACCATCTCATCCTCTGTCATCCCCTTCTCCTCCCGCCTTCAATCTTTCCCAGCATCAGGGTCTTTTCCGGTGAGTCAGTTCTTCGCATCAGGTGGCCAAAGTATTGGAGTTTCAGCTTCAGCATCAGTCCTTTCAATAAATATTCAGGATTGATTTCCTTTAGGATGGACTGCTTGGATCTCCTTGCAGTCCAAGGGACTCTCAAGAATCTTCTCCAACACCACAGTTCAAAAGCATCATTTCTTCAGTTCAGCTTTCTTTATAGTCCAACTCTCACATCCATACTTGGCTACTCGAAAAATCATAGGTTTGCCTAGACAGACCTTTGTTAGCAAAGTAATGTCTCTGCTTTTTAATACGCTGTCTAGGTTGGTCATAACTTTTCTTCGAAGCGTCTTTTAATTTCATGGCTGCAATCACCGTTTCAGTGATTTTGGAGCCCCCCCAAAGTAGCCTATCACTGTTTCCATTGCTTCCCCATCTATTTGCCATGAAGTGCTTTTTTTTTTTTTGCTTTTTTTTTTTTGTATTAGAGTAGCAGAATTTGAAATAAGTTATGATGTTATTCATTTTTTTTACCAAATTATTTAATAGTGTAAATAATTGGTATTTCTTATGAAAATTTACCTGCTACCTGGTGCAAGGTGGTAAAATTATTTGTATATCTTCTGCTTTGAACAGTATTTATAAAACGCCCTATTCTACATTTAATCAGTTTATTAACTATTGGTTTAAAATACTTTAAAACTAGCATTGTGTTTGGTTCAAGGAATTTGGGTTGAGACTAATTTTTACATAGTTGAGATGATAGTATACTTTGTCTCAGTGTGTTATAAGTAGAGAAGGATAAGAATCCTGCTTCGTTGCCTTTTTGTATCTCATTTTTGTATCTGACATCTCTAACATGTTATCTAATACGATTTCTTAAGTATTATTTTTTGTCTTTAGTGTCCAGTTTACTTCAATTTTCTTAAGCATTTCTTTCTTTTCAGTAAATACAGAAGTAAATGTTCTCTGTATCAGACAAGTAGTCTAGTAGAGGTCCATCTTTAAAATCATGAAATTTAAACTTGCTTTAGTATTAATTCAGTAGCCTAAAAGTTGGCTGTGTGTAATATAGATAGTTCCTGACTTTTGTTTGTTAGACACATGAAGTCCTATTTATATGAATGAAGAGATGCCAAAACCTGCACCTCAGCTCCAATTTCTCAGTAGAAAGAAGAAAAAGAGAACAACTTTTTATATTATTTCATTTACATTTTGGGACCCAGGTTATTTTCACCTTAAGACATTTAGCCGTATTTTATAACGATATTTATTCAAAATGAGACATGCCTTCCAAGTTTCTGATGCCCAACCTAGAAGGTCTGGAACACAGCCTACAAGTTATGTACTCCTTTGTACTTCTTATTCTGGTGTAATCTCCTTAGGAGGGAAAACCAAGAACGGTGGCTCATTTTTTTCAGGTGTTAGAGGCAAGCATAATTCTGACCTAACATCTTCAACATATTGCAAAGCAGGAAGAGATTCTTAGAACTTGTTTACTTTAAGTTCTTCTGTTTGTCTTGGGACTTTTTAATACCAGTATTAATGAGAGAGTTTCCACTTTGAAAGCAGTGTCTCAGCTCCAGGCTAAGGCACCAGACAGCATTTAAATCCTTATTTATTTCCTACTTTTGTTACTTATTTTCTTTTGACCTCTGGGCCAGGGAGGAAGAAGAAATCAAAACAGAGGGAATGGGGGCAGCTAGAGAAGGGTGTGTTACAAGGCAGCCCTGGTTACACAATGGAAGGAAGCCGACATTTGCTGGCCCTGTACCACATGCCAGGCGCCCCTGGAAGTTTCGACCTGTGGAAGCAGGTGCTTTCCTTTCATCATTGTCATCAGATAATGCTTGTATGGTGTGATGAATTCAGACAGGACGAAAGTTAGAAGCCTAGAAATAAATGTCCTTCTTAGTGACTGTAAGAATTTCTGAAATCTACTCTTGGAAATAAGGACAATTGTGAAATCCTAAAATTTTTTAAGACAGACCAAATTCAGCCAAAATCAGCTGATGTCTTCTAGTTCATTGAAGTTATACTTCTTACCTCTTTATGACAATGGTAGTATTACAGTAGTAGAGCCGCCAGTGTCTTAGATATTTTCTAGGCCAGCAGTCCCGTCCAAGAGAAATAATTCATCATGTATGTCATACAAAAGTTTCTAGTAGCCACAATAAAAAAGCAAAGACAAACAGGTAAATTCATTTAAATTGTATATTTTATTTAACCTGGTTATCCAAAATATTGGGTGGCCAGAAAGTTTGTTCTGGTTTTGTCATGTCTTACGTATATTGACCCTCTAAGATCTTACGGAAAAACCTGAATGAACTTTTTGGCCAACCCCGTATTACCATGTCAACATGGTAACCCATGTAGAATTATTAGAGATAGTTTGTATCTTTTTTTGAAATATGAAACCTTCAGAATCCAGTGTGATATTTTACACATATAGCACATTTCCATTCCGATGCTAACTTTTCATGAGAAATGCTTGATCTGTATTTAGTCATAGGAGATGCCATTGAAAATGTAGATTCCAAACACTATAAAATTTTTTTCCAATAAAGTACCCCCCAAAACCCCCCATTTTCTTTAATACTTGACATCTGTATTGACAGGACTGACATCTTTTTTTTAGAATAATTGACTGAGGCAAAAGCCTATCAGTTTCAAAACTGTATCTAAGTTAGGTAAATACACTCACTCTTGTAACAACTCAGTATTATCAATATCAAATTCAAAGGGCCATTATATAAACTGAAAATCAGCTCTAAATTTATTCATGTCAACAAAGCATTCTTCAATTTTTCTTGTAGCTATTAGAGCCAAGTTACATAATGCTATTGCATTTTAAATCTCTTGCATATTTGTTCATGTTGAAATGTGTAGAACCATTATTAATTTATAGTATAAATAGTTTAAATTTTAACATAAATTCTCATACCTGTCTAGCTATGTCAAAAATAAGCTTTTTCTCTCTACTTGGATCTTTAAATTTAGCTCCTTCTTGTGCACTGTGCTACAGGTAAAAAATGTAAGTCATGGGGTGATGTTTTCTCTTATGTTGAATATTGGCAGGTGTTCCTTTTGATTCTAGAAAGTCTTGAATTAGAGTTAACAGAACAGTAAACCTTTGTAAAATCTGCCATGACTCAGGCAGTGAATGTTGGCTAAGAGCATGTAGTCATTAAATTCATTATCTTCTGTCTCTTATAACAGTTCTGCTGGTGATGAGTCAGAGCATTTGTACATGTATACTGAACAGTTTTAGTAACTGCATCATTTTAATAACTGCACCCATGGTACAGTCCACTTCAGAGCACAAATATTTTCAGTATGTTAACGTGAAGTGGATCAAATAAGGGAATTAATTCCATGTGGGTTTTGATCCTGTCTCTTATACACATCTAGTTATGATGTTATTCATTTTTTTTACCAAATTATTTAATAGTGTAAATAATTGGTATTTCTTATGAAAATTTACCTGCTACCTGGTGCAAGGTGGTAAAATTATTTGTATATCTTCTGCTTTGAACAGTATTTATAAAACGCCCTATTCTACATTTAATCAGTTTATTAACTATTGGTTTAAAATACTTTAAAACTAGCATTGTGTTTGGTTCAAGGAATTTGGGTTGAGACTAATTTTTACATAGTTGAGATGATAGTATACTTTGTCTCAATGTGTTATAAGTAGAGAAGGATAAGAATCCTGCTTCGTTGCCTTTTTGTATCTCATTTTTGTATCTGACATCTCTAACATGTTATCTAATACGATTTCTTAAGTATTATTTTTTGTCTTTAGTGTCCAGTTTACTTCAATTTTCTTAAGCATTTCTTTCTTTTCAGTAAATACAGAAGTAAATGTTCTCTGTATCAGACAAGTAGTCTAGTAGAGGTCCATCTTTAAAATCATGAAATTTAAACTTGCTTTAGTATTAATTCAGTAGCCTAAAAGTTGGCTGTGTGTAATATAGATAGTTCCTGACTTTTGTTTGTTAGACACATGAAGTCCTATTTATATGAATGAAGAGATGCCAAAACCTGCACCTCAGCTCCAATTTCTCAGTAGAAAGAAGAAAAAGAGAACAACTTTTTATATTATTTCATTTACATTTTGGGACCCAGGTTATTTTCACCTTAAGACATTTAGCCGTATTTTATAACGATATTTATTCAAAATGGGACATGCCTTCCAAGTTTCTGATGCCCAACCTAGAAGGTCTGGAACACAGCCTACAAGTTATGTACTCCTTTGTACTTCTTATTCTGGTGTAATCTCCTTAGGAGGGAAAACCAAGAACGGTGGCTCATTTTTTTCAGGTGTTAGAGGCAAGCATAATTCTGACCTAACATCTTCAACATATTGCAAAGCAGGAAGAGATTCTTAGAACTTGTTTACTTTAAGTTCTTCTGTTTGTCTTGGGACTTTTTAATACCAGTATTAATGAGAGAGTTTCCACTTTGAAAGCAGTGTCTCAGCTCCAGGCTAAGGCACCAGACAGCATTTAAATCCTTATTTATTTCCTACTTTTGTTACTTATTTTCTTTTGACCTCTGGGCCAGGGAGGAAGAAGAAATCAAAACAGAGGGAATGGGGGCAGCTAGAGAAGGGTGTGTTACAAGGCAGCCCTGGTTACACAATGGAAGGAAGCCGACATTTGCTGGCCCTGTACCACATGCCAGGCGCCCCTGGAAGTTTCGACCTGTGGAAGCAGGTGCTTTCCTTTCATCATTGTCATCAGATAATGCTTGTATGGTGTGATGAATTCAGACAGGACGAAAGTTAGAAGCCTAGAAATAAATGTCCTTCTTAGTGACTGTAAGAATTTCTGAAATCTACTCTTGGAAATAAGGACAATTGTGAAATCCTAAAATTTTTTAAGACAGACCAAATTCAGCCAAAATCAGCTGATGTCTTCTAGTTCATTGAAGTTATACTTCTTACCTCTTTATGACAATGGTAGTATTACAGTAGTAGAGCCGCCAGTGTCTTAGATATTTTCTAGGCCAGCAGTCCCGTCCAAGAGAAATAATTCATCATGTATGTCATACAAAAGTTTCTAGTAGCCACAATAAAAAAGCAAAGACAAACAGGTAAATTCATTTAAATTGTATATTTTATTTAACCTGGTTATCCAAAATATTGGGTGGCCAGAAAGTTTGTTCTGGTTTTGTCATGTCTTACGTATATTGACCCTCTAAGATCTTACGGAAAAACCTGAATGAACTTTTTGGCCAACCCCGTATTACCATGTCAACATGGTAACCCATGTAGAATTATTAGAGATAGTTTGTATCTTTTTTTGAAATATGAAACCTTCAGAATCCAGTGTGATATTTTACACATATAGCACATTTCCATTCCGATGCTAACTTTTCATGAGAAATGCTTGATCTGTATTTAGTCATAGGAGATGCCATTGAAAATGTAGATTCCAAACACTATAAAATTTTTTTCCAATAAAGTACCCCCCAAAACCCCCCATTTTCTTTAATACTTGACATCTGTATTGACAGGACTGACATCTTTTTTTTAGAATAATTGACTGAGGCAAAAGCCTATCAGTTTCAAAACTGTATCTAAGTTAGGTAAATACACTCACTCTTGTAACAACTCAGTATTATCAATATCAAATTCAAAGGGCCATTATATAAACTGAAAATCAGCTCTAAATTTATTCATGTCAACAAAGCATTCTTCAATTTTTCTTGTAGCTATTAGAGCCAAGTTACATAATGCTATTGCATTTTAAATCTCTTGCATATTTGTTCATGTTGAAATGTGTAGAACCATTATTAATTTATAGTATAAATAGTTTAAATTTTAACATAAATTCTCATACCTGTCTAGCTATGTCAAAAATAAGCTTTTTCTCTCTACTTGGATCTTTAAATTTAGCTCCTTCTTGTGCACTGTGCTACAGGTAAAAAATGTAAGTCATGGGGTGATGTTTTCTCTTATGTTGAATATTGGCAGGTGTTCCTTTTGATTCTAGAAAGTCTTGAATTAGAGTTAACAGAACAGTAAACCTTTGTAAAATCTGCCATGACTCAGGCAGTGAATGTTGGCTAAGAGCATGTAGTCATTAAATTCATTATCTTCTGTCTCTTATAACAGTTCTGCTGGTGATGAGTCAGAGCATTTGTACATGTATACTGAACAGTTTTAGTAACTGCATCATTTTAATAACTGCACCCATGGTACAGTCCACTTCAGAGCACAAATATTTTCAGTATGTTAACGTGAAGTGGATCAAATAAGGGAATTAATTCCATGTGGGTTTTGATCCCACATAACTGGTTCTTGTTTGTGTTGATAGAAAGTAGCTTTTTCCAATCTAACTGAAAGTGACAGATGTAAAAGATTAAAAAACACTTGCAACATGTGTTTGATTGCTTTTAAGGGAGGTCAAGAAGCAACAGTTAGAAGTGGACAGGGAACAACAGACTGGTTCCAAATAGGAAAAGGAGTACGTCAAGGCTGCATATTGTCACCCTGCTTATTTAACTTATATGCAGAGTACATCATGAGAAACGCTGGACTGGAAGAAGCACAAGCTGGAATCAAGATTGCCAGGAGAAATATCAATAACCTCACATATGCAAATGACACCACCCTTATGGCAAAAAGTGAAGAGGAAATAAAAAGCCTCTTGATGAAAGTGAAAGAGGAGAGTGAAAAAAGTTGGCTTAAAGTTCAACATTCAGAAAACTAAGATATCATGGCATCTGGTCCCATCCCTTCATGGGAAATAGATGGGGAAACAGTGGAAACAGTGTCAGACTTTATTTTTTGCAAAATCATTGCAGATGGTGACTGCAGCCATGAAATTAGAAGACACTTACTCCTTGGAAGGAAAGTTATGACCAACCTAGATAGCATATTCCAAAGCAGAGACATTACTTTGCCAACAAAGGTCCGTCTAGTCAAGGTAGCCTCTTGATGAAAGTGAAAGAGGAGAGTGAAAAAGTTGGCTTAAAGCTCAACATTCAGAAAACGAAGATCATGGCATCTGGTCCCATCACTTCATGGGAAATAGATGGGGAAACAGTGGAAACAGTATCAGACTTTATTTTTTTGGGCTCCAAAATCACTGCAGATGGTGACTGCAGCCATGAAATTAGAAGACGCTTACTCCTTGGAAGAAAAGTTATGACCAAGCTAGACAATATATTCAAAAGCAGAGACATACTTTCCCAACTAAGGTACGTCTAGTCAAGGCTATGGTTTTTCCTGTGGTCATGTATGGATGTGAGAGTTGGACTGTGAAGAAGGCTGAGCGCAGAAGAATTGATGCTTTTGAACTGTGGTGTTGGAGAAGACTCTTGAGAGTCCCTTGGACTGCAAGGAGTTCCAACTAGTCCATTCTGAAGAACAGCCCTGGGATTTCTTTGGAAGGAATGATGTTAAAGCTGAAACTCCAGTACTTTGGCCACCTCATGCGAAGAGTTGACTCATTGGAAAAGACTCTGATGCTGGGAGGAATTGGGGGCAGGAGGAGAAAGGGACGACCGAGGATGAGATGGCTGGATGGCATCACTGACTCGATGGACGTGAGTCTGAGTGAACTCTGAGAGATGGTGATGGACAGGGAGGCCTGGCGTGCTGCGATTCATGGGGTCACAAAGAGTCGGAGACGACTGAGCGACTGAACTGAACTGAATGTTGTTTTAATTTTCATTACATCTATAATGATGTCCCCTTCACATTCTTATTGTTGTTGTATTAATGTCTTCTGTTTTCTAGATTAAAAGAAAAAACTAATGAAAGAAACTGTTGTTATTGATCTATTCTCATGGGTTTGTTTTTGCATTTGTTTTCTATTTTGTCTTTGTCTTCTATATGTGTCCTTATCTTTGTTAGTCTTTATAGTTTTCTCTAATTTGTCCTTTTTCTAACTTCTTACACTGAACACTCAGGTGCATTAATTTCTATTTTTCTCATTTGCTAATATATGCATCTAAAGCTACACATTTTTTTTTTACCATTTTGACCGTATCTCAAAGCACAAATTTTTATAAGTGCTGCTTTTAGTCTTGTTCGTTTTAAACTACTTTATCATTTTATTCATATAATCTCAATAAGCCAAAATTATTTGAAAAGGTTTTTGTAAAGATTTTTTGAGGTAAAAAATAATTTTTATTGAGAATGACTACTTGAATTGTGTTATAGACAGTGAACACAGATTGCGTGATTTTATTCCCCTTTTTATATCAGTCTGAGTTTCTTTCATGGCCTAACACATGATCTGTTTGATAACGTTGTACACAAGGATATATATACATGTGCTGGTCACCAAAACTGCTTCCTTTTCTTTCTATACATATTGCATTTCCCAGCCTCCCATCCTGGCAGATATGGCCAAAAAATGAGGGAAGAAATAAACTGTCCACTTCCAAGTCTTTTCCACTTTTGATTCATGGGCTTCTTTCTTCTTAAGACTTCAGCTGATAAACGCAATGACTTTACAAGTCAAAAGGGACAAAACCACAAGAAAGGAGTCACACCGACATCACATCTTAGAGGAGAGCCATCAATTCATCATAAACACTCATTTTAAATTTTATATGAAAAATAAATAAAATTCTGTTATGTGAAACCATTGAGAGTTTGGAGTTCATCTGTTATGGCAGATAGTATTACCTATACATTGACTAAAAAGGCCTGTTTATTATTTATAAAGATTGAGGTTGGAGGTGGCTAGAGCATTATCAATTTGATCGAATCTCCCAATTTCTTCCCTCTGTGAGTCTTTATATTTAGAACCTATTAGTTGCCTCCTTGTCATCTGATGTGTAGTATTGCTTGTCAACCTCTTCTGATGCACTGTACCTAACACTTGGTCCTCATGAATTCATCCCCTAAAGGTGAAGGATATTCTATGTTTTATACTAATCTATATCCAATATCCAGTTCACTGCCTCATATCTAGTAGATGTTAAACATTTCCTTAATGGATGGATAAAGGGAGAATGACTGCTAGACAAAGTCCTTTATGAAAGAAATCTGTGTAACTTCTCTGGGGGCTCCTAGGAAGCCCAATTGATACATTTGTCTTTAAGAGTATGCAAGAATAATCAACTCTTAGAGGCTTAGGGGATGTCTATAGTGGGAATAGAAAGAATCCCAAGCAGATTGTTAAAATGGTCATTTAAATGCACAGTGAATTTTCACCACTTTGAATATCTGCTTTTGCCACATTTCTTCCCCACAGAAAAGGCTGGAGACATAGACAAGAGAGCCATCTATTCCAAACCTTAATTTTCAAAAATAGAAAAGAGACTAAGCACCAGAGACCATGTGCAAATATATCACCTACTCCCCAAAATTAAGTGAAGCAAGACTAGCCTTCAAGTACTTAAGCAACCAATCCACAGATACCAAGGGCCTCTGCCATATGGTCTTTCCACCGTCTCCCTTCTACTCTAATAACAACTATTCTGCAGGCAAACCTACACTTCACTATCCTATCTTTCCGTCTTCGTGCCTTGCTCCTGCTTTTCCCTCAATCTAAAATGTGCCCCCCACCCCCATCCCATTCTACTTCTGCCTTCTGATTTCCCATCTGTCCTTCAAGGTCAAGGATGCTACCTCCTCTAGAATTCCTTCTCCATTTCTCCTAGTTGGAAATACACCTCTCTCTTTTCCACCTTCTGAGATCAGTTACTTTATTATTTGGTTCAGATATGGGGTTGTCTATGCAAAGAGATCAGTATTTAATATGTGACAGTGTGGATGATATTAAAATTCAAGTCCTGTGTTACATAGTTGATCAGTTCAGTTCAGTTCAGTTGCTCAGTCGTGTCCAACTCTTTGCAACCCCATGAATTGCAGCACGTCAGGCCTCCCTGTCCAACTCCCGGATATCACTGAAACTCACGTCCATCGAGTCCATGATGCCATCCAGCCATCTCATCCTCGGTCGTCCCCTTCTCCTCCTGCCCCTAAACCCTCCCAGCATCAGAGTCTTTTCCAATGAGTCAACTCTTCGCATGAGGTGGCCAAAGTACTGGAGTTCCAGCTTTAGCATCATTCCTTCCAAAGAAATCCCAGGGCTGATCTCCTTTAGAATGGACTGGTTGGATCTCCTTGCAGTCCAAGGGACTCTCAAGAGTCTTCTCCAACACCACAGTTCAAAAGCATCAATTCTTTGGTGCGCAGCTTTCTTCACAGACCAACTCTCACATCAATACATGACCACTGGAAAAACCATAGCCTTGACTAGATGGACCTTTATTGGCAAAGTAATGTCTCTGCTTTTGAATATGCTATCTAGGTTGTTCATAACTTTTCTTCTAAGGAGGAAGCATCTTTTAATTTCATGGCTGCAGTCACCATCTGCAGTGATTTTGGAGCCCCCCCCAAAATAAAGTCTGACACTGTTTCCACTGTTTCCCCATCTATTTCCTATGAAGTGATGGGACCAGATGCCATCATCTTAGTTTTCTGAATGTTGAGCTTTAAGCCAACCTTTTCACTCTCCTCTTTCACTTTAATCAAGAGGCTCTTTAGTTCCTCTTCACTTTCTGCCATAAAGGTGGTGTCATCTGCATATCTGAGGTTGTTGATACTTCTCCTGGCAATCTTGATTCCAGCTTGTACTTCTTCCAGCCAGCGTTTCTCATGATGTACTCTGCATTTAAGTTAAATAAGCAGGGTGACAATAGATAGCCTTGACACACTCTTTTTCCTGTTTGGAACCAGTCTGTTGTTCCATGTGCAGTTCTAACTGTTGCTTCCTGACCTGCATATAGGTTTCTCAAGAGGCAGGTCAGGTGGTGTGGTATTCCCATCTCTTTCAGAAGTTTCCACAGTTTATTGTGATCCACACAGTCAAAGGCTTTGGCATAGTCAGTAAAGCAGAAATAGATGTTTTTCTGGAATTCTCTTGCTTTTTCAATGATCCAGCAGATATTGGCAATTTGATCTCTGGTTCCTCTGCCTTTTCTAAAACCATAGTTCATAGGTTCAAAAAATTATATTGAAGTTTTGCACCTCAATATATATATTTATAAATGTGTATAATGGTCATAAATATGTTGCTGCTGCTGCTGCTAAGTCACTTCAGATATGTCTGACTCTGTGTGACCCCATAGACAGCAGCCCACCAGGCTCCACCATCCCTGGGATTCTCCAGGCAAGAACACTGGAGTGGATTGTCATTTCCTTCTCCAATGCATTAAAGTGAAAAGTGAAAGTGAAGTCGTTCAGTCGTACCTGACTCTTAGCATCCCCATGAACTGCAGCCTACCAGGCTCCTTCGTCCATGGGATTTTCCAGGCAAGACTACTGGAGTAAGGTGCCATTGCCTTCTCTGCATAAATATGTTACACAGAAACAAAAACTGAAACCTCATCTAATTTAGAAAAAAATTCTAACCACATGTTTGGAGAAAATTTTTGAAAACTTGGTACAGGATAGAAAAAGATAACAAATAGCTAATGATCAAATAAGAAGCACGTAAAAGGGGGATTGGCAGTAGCCTTTAAGGGAGATTTCCAAGCTTAGGGTGGGAAACTAAGCAGATAGCAATATAGTTGAAAGAAGGTCTAAATTAAAAGCAGAGAACCACGTAAGGAAAGAGTGAGAGATGGGAGTTGTCAGCAGTACTACAGAGAAGTATGAATTCTTGGTATTAAGCCTGGATGTAAGGAGCTGAGAGGAGTTAACTCGACTTCTTCCAGAATTGGAGTTGCATTTGGAGATGCTATACAACTGGATCTTTTAGGTACACTTAGATCAAAACTGACATATACACCCTGAAGTGAAAGTCACTCAGTTGTGTCTGACTCTTTGCAACCCCTAGACTATATAGTCCATGGAATTCTCTAGGCCAGAATACTGGAATGGGTAGCCTTTCCCTTCTCCAGGGGATCTTCCCAGCTCAGGGATTGAACCCAGGTCTCCCACATTGCAGATGGGTTCCTTACCAGCTAAGCCAGAAGGGAAGCCCAAGAATACTGTAGTGGGTAGCCTATCCCTTCTCCAGCGGATCTTTCCGACCCAGGAATTGAAGCAGGGTCTGCTGTATTGCAGGTGGATTCTTTACCAACTGAGCTATCAAAGTATATAAAATGGATAATTTTTTGTAAAAAAAATGGATAAGGACCTACTGTACAGCACAAAGAACTCTACTCAATACTCTATAATGAGCTTATGGGAAAAGAATCTACAAAAGAGTGGATATATGTATCTATAACTGATTCACATTGTTGTATATCAGAAACTAACACAACATTGTAAATCAACTCTCAGTTCAGTTCAGTTCAGTTGCTCAGTCATGTCTAACTCTTTGCGACCCCATAAATCAACTCTACTCCAATAAAAATTGGAATAAGTAAAAAGAAAATCAAATAAAAATTTTTCTACTCTATTAAAAATCAAGATCATAAAGGTTTATCTCTCAAACACTAGAAAGAAGGAACAGGGGAGCATAATGTTGTTCTTAAAAAAAAACAAAAAAAAACTTTTTCTTTTGTGTTGGGTTATAGCCAACAAACTGTGGAAAATTCTGAAAGAGATGGGAATACCAGACCACCTGACCTGCCTCTTGAGAAACCCATATGCAGGTCAGGAAGCAACAGTTAGAACTGGGCATGGAACAACAGACTGGTTTCAAATGGGAAAAGGAGTACATCAAGGCTGTATATTGTCACCCTGATTATTTAACTTATATGCAGAGTACATCATGAGAAATGCTGGGCTGCAGGAAGCACAAGCTGGAATCAAGATTGTCAGGAGAAATATCAATAACTTCAGATATGCAGATGACACCACGCTTATGGCAGAAAGTGAAGAAGAACTAAAGAGCTTCTTGATGAAAGTGAAAGAGGAGAGTGAAAATGTCAGCTTAAAACTCAACATTGAGAAAACTAAGATGATGGCATCTGGTCCCATCACTTCATGGCAAATAGATGGGGAAACAATGGAAACAGTGGCTGACTTTATTTTGGGGGTCTCCAAAATCACTGCAGATGGTGACTGCAGCCACAAAATTAGAAGATGCTTGCTCTGTGGAAGGAAAGTTATGACCAACCTAGACAGCATAGTGAAAATCAGAAACATTACTTTGCCAACAAAGGTCCATCTAGTCAAGGTTTTGGTTTTTTCAGTAGTCATGTATGGATGTGAGAGTTGGACTATAAAGAAAGCTGAGTGCCAAAGAGTTGTGGCATTGGAGAAGACTCTGGAAAGTCCCTTGGACTGCAAGGATATCCAACCAGTCCATCCTAAAGGAAATCAGTTCTGGGTGTTCATTGGAAGGACTGATGCTGAAGCTGAAACTCTAATACTTTGGCCACCTGATGTGAAGAATTGACTCATTTGAATAGATCCTGATGCTGGGAAAGATTGAAGGCAGGAGGAGAAGGGGACAACAGAGGATGAGATGTTTGGATAGCATCACTGACTCAATGGACATGAGTTTGAGTAAACTCTTGGAGTTGGTGATGGACAGGGAGTCCTGGCGTGCTTCAGTCCATGGGGTTGGCAAGAGTCAGACACAACTGAGCGACTGAACTGAACTGAACTGATAGCCAATTAACAATGTTGTGATAGTTTCAGGTGAACAGCAAGTGACTCTGCCATACATAAACATGTATCCATTCTCCCCCAGACTCCCCTCCCATCCAGGCTACCACATAACACTGAACAGAGTTCCATGTTCCATTGGATTATCCATTTTAAATATAATAGTGTGTACATGTCCATCCCAAATTCCTTAACTATCCTTCCCCCAGCAAACATAAGTTCATCTCTAAGTCTGTGAGTCTCTTTCTGTTTTGTATATAAATTTGTTTGTATCATTTCTCTTTAGATTTCACATATAAGGGATGTCATACAATATTTCTCCCTCTCTAATTTACTTCACTCAGTGTGAAAAATCTCTATGTCCATCCATGTTGCTGCAAATGACATGATTTCAATTCTTTTTTAAAGTGTGAACAAAGGACTCCTGAGACACATCACTACCTCTTTTCTAACATTGTCCACAAGGCCACAGTTGAGTAGTCTCACCTAACCATCTGGGCAAAATTGGTCTAACTTGAATCAGGATGATAAAACTATCTTAATTAGAGTTGTTTGTGTGTCTGCTTTTCTTTCTTTGAGAAACTGTCTTTTCCATTGCTCTATCCATCACAGTACATACATAGTGATGTCAATCAATGCATAGTCAGTTAATGCTGCTCTTTGAGTCTTCAGATATTTCCAACATGACTTCTGCAATCACCTTAGCAACTCCTGAAAGACTTAAATTACAGAGATATTAAATTTTAACACTGGAAGTAACAGTAGACATGTTCAAGGTCTGGGAAGGCAACAAGTGATTTTGTCATTATTTCCAACTGTGATTTACTGCTCCTGACTCCTTGGAGTCCTGCTTTGAGAAGAACTCTAAGGTCATTTCCTGGGGGGAAAGTGCTACAATTCATTAGTGATGCCTGCTAGGGAAATATTAGCTTGCAAACTATTTGCCATCACTTGTATCTAGAATAATACCTCACTGTACAGAAACAAGAACTGAGTTTTAGAAAATAAGCAATTTGCTCAAAGTCCAGGGGCTACTTAGTGTCAAAGCCATGACAAGGTCTCCCATATCAGTACTGTACTTATTTCATTATACAATACTGGGGCTAAGTTTTTTGGTTGGAGGTTTTTCCCCACCATGGACAATTTGATTTTCTGGTAGCGCTTACTGCTGCTGCTGCTGCTAAGTCACTTCAGTCGTGTCCAACTCTTAGTGACCCCATAGACAGCAGCCCACCAGGCTCCTCCGTCCCTGGGATTTTCCAGGCAAGAGTACTGGATTGAGGTGCCATTGCCTTCTCCAGTAGCACTTACTAAACTCCATTTAACTTTCAACAAAAGTAGCTGAAGAGACAGTAATGATAAAACCTTCAAAAACCTGACTTAAATAATGATTTAGGCATATTTTTATGCCCACATCCCTAAAAACAAAGCAACTTATTTTAAAAGGCAATTATAAAAGATGTTTACCTAGAAAGTGGTGTCATTCCTCTTCCCTGCCCATGAAAAAAACAATATTTATTAGTTATCCATGGCTGTGTAACTATGTAACCCAAAGTACAGTGAATTAAAACAATTATTTATTAACTCTCATGTTTCCGTGGGTCAAAAATGTCAGAGTGGCTTGGCTTGGCAGTTCAGTTTATTCTTAAGTGAGATTGCAATCAAATAGTGGTTGAAACTGGGGTCAGCTCAAAGTTGGGGCTATCTACGCAGAGATGTGAACAGCTGGAGGCTGGAACACCTGGGCTCCTCAGGCATCTTCCCTGCCTCTGTGTGGTCTCTCCACATGACTTCTGCAGCCTGGTGGCTTTAGGTTAGCCAAAACTCTTATGTATCAGCTCAAGGATCAGAGAGCTTACTGGAAGTTATTCTACCTTTAATAATTCAAGCTTAAGAATCACATAGTGTTACTTCCAGCACACTCTATTGGTCAGGGCAATTACAAAGTCCACCCAGATCCCACCTCTTAAAAGAGGAGTGTCAGTGTTACATTGTCAGAAGACAGTGTGGGATGGGATATATAGTATAAATCTGCCATGAAGGGTTAGTAAGTGAAGGCATTTCAGGGAAGAACTCAAAGGCAACCATACCCTCATATTCTGGGAATCAAGGTAATATTATCAATCATCCCAGTTTAGAGTTGCCACAGGGCATCTAGTTAAATTTAAACTTCAAAAAACAATGAGTAATTTTTAGCGTCAACCATGTCCCATGCAATATTCAGGACATACTAAATCCCCAGTTAATTAACACTGTGGTAGATATTCTGCATTTTTATTTGCTAAGTATGGCAACCCTCTCCCAGAGTAACTCAGATGGTCAAGGAATTGATATTTTTATCTGCTGTTCGGCTTGGGAGTGAGACAATCTTAGTATCGCTGTCATCAGTACTTTCTCAGTTTGCCCAGGTGTAGTGACCAAAGCACCATCTGTGAAGCTGCTTTCATCTCCAGAATAGAGCACTGACTTCCATGTTTCAAGACGAGTGTGAATTTGGGATCACTGTCTTTTTAGCTCCCTGATTTCCCAGAGTTTTCTTTTTTCAATATTTCAGCTGTGCAGAAGCTGATCTCCTGGCACTGGTTTTGTTTCCTGACAGGCAACATTAATTCATTTTCACATTCACACTGAAATCACTTCTCTCCCTGTCTAACAACAACAATAATGGTGAAAGCCCATTTGGAAAACAGCTTGATGGAACAGCTGCTTCAGACTCATTATGAGTCTAACACTTTCTCTAATCTGGGGGACGGGATGCCCACAACAGCAAGTACATTGTGGTTCAGGTATCCAGTAAACACCGCACTTCTTTTTCTGATTTACTTTTCCACTCATGCAATTAATAGAAATATAGTTCAACTGTTATACTACCTTCAGTGACTTGCTGAAATTTCCTCCACTAATCTCCAGGCCTATCCAACCAGGATGACTTGCAATGTCTCCCCCACTATTCCATAAATTCCAAAGCTGTCTCACATTTCCAGTGTCATTCAAAGATAGGCTTAAATGTTCCCCCTTTGAAAAATATTATTAGCTCTTGTGCAATCCATTCTGGATCCCCAAATTAAGATCTGAGACTTAAGATATTCATTAACTAACAACAAATCTGGCATTATGTTCTTCTTCTGCTATATACAAGTTACAATGACTCACATGAGTTTCATGTTGCCATGGGAACTATCAGAGTGATATACCAAGGAAAAGGGCCTTGGTAACAAGGTAACATTAATCTCCTCTTTCGAATTCATAAGTAAATACAGCTCTCCGCTATCATGCTACAACAAAGTATGTAGTAGACACTGCTGATGTCAAATCTAACATTCATTGTCTTCTTTTTTCTTAATAACAGAACCTCAGTTTTATACAACTATCCACTCCTTCCCACCAGGTCCCTTAAGGGAGAGTTGGGGGACTCAAAGATCCAACACTGAGACCGATAGTGATATACCCTCATATACACTAAATTCAACTTCTGATTAATCTAAGTCAAAAATAGAACGATATTTCTCTGACCACTGTTAATGATCCAGAGGTGGGCAGCTGGACATGGAAAGGCAAGTAGTTAGTCCCAGTAATACGGAAGGCTACTCTGAGGTCACGTCAGAACGAGTCTTGGATTAAGTCAACAATATAACTGTGGTGTTGGAGAAGACTCTTGAGAGTCCCTTGGACTGCAAGGAGATCCAGCCATTCCATCCTAAAGGAAATCAGTCCTGAACATTCATTGGAAGAACTGATGCTGAAGCTGAAACTCCAATACTTTGGTCACCTGATGCAAAGAATCAACTCATTGGTAAAGACCCTAATGCTGGGAAAGATTGAAGGTGAGAGGAGAAGGGGACGACAGAGGATGAGATGGTTGGATGGCACCACTGATGCGATGGACATGAGTTTGAGTAAATTCTGGGAGTTGGTGATGGGGTGATGGACAGAGAGGCCTGGTGTGCTGCAGTCCACGGGGTCACAAAGAGTCAGACATAACTGAGCAACTGAACTGACTGACTGACTGGTAGCCAGCAAAATGGAGAGACAGAAGAACCTGGGATCTTAGTGGCATTACAGAGCCTCTGCTTTGTACTATACCTGAAGCAAATATACAAGATAATACATTTTTTTATTGATTAATCATTTTGAGCCAGGATTTTCTGATTCTAGCAGTCAAAGGCTTCTCACTCACAGTAGATAGAGAATGCAGGATCCAGCCAAGAAGAAAACAGTGTTTTCAATCTTTCTCTCAAGCCCAGTTCTCTAATTTTCTTTTGCAACAGGGACCTAATCCATGGCAGCCTAGAATGCTGTCGTCAAGTTCAGTTATGGTTTACTATCATAGAGGAAATTCTGAGGCATAAACAGCAAACAATACGTTAATAACGCCCCATCATGTCATGTGACACAACAAAGTGTCATCCAGTAAATTATCTCACTCTCTGGGCTTATATTTACTTGTATTACAAGTCTTTACTTGGCACCACCATCTTTTCAGGATTCTGCCATTGCAAGTGTCAGAAATTCAAAGTAAAAACATGAAACATATTGGCTAACATAACTGAGAAATACAGAGATTAAATCTTAACTTTGGTTACAGCTAAATTCAAAGTTTCTAATGATGTTGTCAGGATTTTGTCCATCTTTTCATTTCTTTCCATTCAATTTTCCATTCAGCTGAATACTTTCAGTCAGGCCTTACTCACATAGTAACAACAATGACCGCTTCCCCCAGCAAATCTAATTTTATGTATTTCTTATGTCTGATGCAGAGACCACTCTTTCTCCATCAATATCTGTACAAATCTCTAAAAAAAAAAAAAGGATCTGATTGTTTCTTTGGTCATGTTCTTGCCCCAAGTAACAGAGGTCCTATGAAATATACTGTGGACCCCAAAATTCATATGTTAAAGTCCAAACCTGCAATGTGATTATATTTGGAGATAGGTTTTAACAGGAGATGATCAAAGTTAAATGAGGCCATTTAGTGGTAGAATCGGAGAAGGCAATAGCAAGCCACTCCAGTACTCTTGCCTAGAAAATCCCATGGATGGAGGAGCCTGGTAGGCTGCAGTCCATGGGGTCGCTAGAAGTCGGATGCGACTGAGCGACTTCACTTTCACTTTTCGCTTTCACACAATGGAGAAGGAAATGGCAACCCACTCCAGTGTTCTTGCCTGGAGAATCCCAGGGACGGGGGAGCCTGTTGGGCTCCTGTCTATGGGGTCGCACAGAGTCGGACACGACTGAAGCGACTTAGCAGCGACTTAGCAGCAGTGGTAGAATCCCAATCTTAGAGGGCCAGTACCTATCAAAGATGAGGAAGAAAAACCAGGATGCTTCTCTCTCCACTCACAAACCAAAGAAAGGACATATGAACAGATGGTGATCACCTAGAAGCCAGGAGAAGAGGTATCACGATAAAACCTACCTTATTGGCACCCTGATCTTGGATGTCTCAGCCTCCAGAAGTGTTAGAAATAAATGTTTGTTTAAGCCACCCAGCCTGTTATATTTTTATGACAGTTCAAGATTCTATTACAAGTAGTGAGAAAATGAAGCAATTTTAAGAAAAAAGAGTTACATTTAAGTGAGAGTTGATATGCTATACAGACTTTTTCTAAAAATATAGAGACTGCATTTCCTAGAGACCATGTTAAATAGCCTGGAGTCTATTTAGCTCTTTTTTCTTTCACTAGAACTTCAGAAGTCACATATTTGGATGTCATAGCTGCAAGGTGGAAGCAGACTGTTTCCTTGATGTCCTCTTTGTAGTAGTTTCCCAGTCCACATGAGCCTGGGCTGTAAGCAAGAAAACACCTTTAAACAACAGGAATTTCAGGATTTATTTACCACAATACAGCTGAGCCTAGCCTAACTAATACATCAAGATGGAACTAAACTACTAGACAAGAGTAATGTATAAGAAGGGAAGTTAATTCTAAAGCCTGTGCTTTCTTTGGGAAAACAGTAGCTATATTGACTAACTATGCATATTTAAGACAAATATGATATGAATGCAATTTCAAAGAATTACAGGGAAAATGGAAAGTAAAGAGAACTCAATCAGTTACCTTAAATATTTAAGGTAAAATAACATGATATCTGTGATTTTGTTTAAAATTCTAAAACAAAAAGAAAGAGAAGGGTTAAATAAATTATATGTGGCAAAACTAATAATTTCCACATGTATATGAGAATATATAGGAATTTGTCATACTATTTTCCTACTTTTATATATACTAGACTTTTTTTAGATAACAAGCTTTTCCTTAAAGGCCAGAAAAATGGTGGAGCTGGCCTGGGAACAGAACACACTGAGGATGACAGAACGACAAAAGAAGGGAATCAGGTAAGTTGATGAAATCATCAAGCTGCTAATTCAACAAATAAGCAGCCTTAATATGTTCAAACATGTCCTTGAAAAGGAGATACCAAACAGGATTAAATGTGCAAAGATTTTATTAAGGAAAGGGGAGGATGTGGGAAAGGCCAGAAGAGCCATCCAGTTGCAATGCAAGTCTGATTCTTGAGGGAAGGTTTGGCTGGAAGTGTGCAAGGCGATCTGGGGATCCACAAGCCAAAGCCAGCTACCAGAGGAACCCAGTATCTCCCAGAATCGGGTTGCCTAAGCCTCGATGCCACACTCAGTCATTGGTGGGGAGCAGCCTGTGGGAAGCATGGCTTCCATGAACATGAAGCAATGATTCTCAGAAACCAGCAGCTAAGTTTCTTGATTGATCACACTCTCTGTAGTTAGAAGTCTGCAAGGTACACTCGTATGGCTCTCATTCTTTATTCCTCTACCCCTTTTTCCTGGGGACTTTTTTCTACATAAAAAGTAAGATTCCTAACTATTTAAGCCAAAGGCATCCTGATTTACTACAAATAAAGTATTCATAGCCACCATATAATGATAAAATGAGCAGGTCACAAGAGGATTATAATTTTGAACTTGCATTTGCCTAATGGCATGACATCTAAATATACAAAGGAATTGCTGCCAGATGTAGGTGACATAAATGAATTCACACTGAGAGTTCAATGTTTTAACATCTCTTTCAGTGATTTATAGTTTAATTAAACATAATATTAGTAAAAATATATGAGAATTAAACATCATAATTAACAAACTCAAAGCAATCAAAAAGATTCATTTATTTTATGTGCACAGAAAACACAAAAAATAAGGGTTTAGTAGCAAGAATCAATGAATAGCAAATAATCAATGTGCATTTTTGGTACAAGTATTTGGTGCAATAGGTAGGGGAAAGACTACTCTTCCACTCTGTTTATGAAGTGTAATTTATTCAGTCTTTTCTTTTTTTAATTATTATTTTTTATTTTTTTTAATTTTAATTGGAGGCTAATTACTTTACAATATTGTATTGGTTTTGCCATACATCAACATGAATCTGCCATGGGTGTACACATGTTCCCCATCCTGAACCCCCCTCCCACCTCCCTCCCATCCCATCCCTCAGGGTCATCCCAGTGCACTGGCCCTGAGCACCGTGTCTCATGCATCGAACCTGGACTGGCGATCTGTTTCACATATGATAATATACATGTTTCCATGCTATTCTCTCAAATCATCCCACCCTCGCCTTCTCCCACAGAGTCCAAAGTCTGTTCTTTACATCTGTGTCTCTTTTGCTGTCTCACATATAGGGTCATCGTTACCATCTTTATAAATTCCATATATATGCATTAATATACTGTATTGGTGTTTTTCTTTCTGACTTACTTCACTCTGTATAATAGGCTCCAGTTTCATCCACCTCATTAGAACTTATTCAAACACATTCTTTTTAATAGCTGAGTAATATTTCATTGTGTATATGTACCACTGCTTTCTTATCTATTCATCTGCTGATGGACATCTAGGTTACTTCCATGTCCTGGCTATTGTAAACAGTACTGCGATGAACATTGGGGTACACGTGTCTCTTTCAATTCTGGTTTCCTCGGTGTGTATGCCCAGCAGTGGGATTGCTGGGTCATAAGGCAGTTCTATTTGCAGTTTTTTAAGGAATCTCCACCCTGTTCTCCATAGTGGCTGTACTAGTTTGCATTCCCACCAACAGTGTAAGAGGGTTCCCTTTTCTCCACACCCCCTCCAGCATTTATTCTTTGTAGACTTTTTCATAGCACCCATTCTGATGGGCGTGACATGGTACCTCATTGTGGTTTTGATTTGCATTACTCTGATAATGAGTGCTGTTGAGCATCTTTTCATGTATTTGTTAGTCATCTGTATGTCTTCCTTGGAGAAATGTCTCTTTAGTTCTTTGGCCCATTTTTTGATTGGGTCACTTATTTTTCTGGAATTGAGCAGCAGGAGTTGCTTGTATATTTTTGAGATTAATTCTTTGTCAGTTGCTTCATTTGCTATTATTTTCTCCCATTCCGAAGGCTGTCTTTTTACCTTGCTTATAGTTTCCTTTGTTGTGCAGAAGCTTTTAATTTTAATTAGATCCCATTTGTTTATTTTTGCTTTTATTTCGAGTATTCTGGGAGGTGGATCATAGAGGATCCTGCTGTGATTTATGTCAGAAAGTGTTTTGCCTATGTTCTCCTCTAGGAGTTTTATAGTTTCTGGTCTTACGTTTAGATCTTTAATCCATTTTGAGTTTATTTTTGTGTGTGGTGTTAGAAAGTGATCTAGTTTCATTCTTCTACAAGTGGTTGACCAGTTTTCCCAGCATCAATTGTTAAAGAGATTGTCTTTTCTCTATTGTATATTCTTGCCTCCTTTGTCAAAGATAAGGTGTCCATTGGTGCATGAATTTATCTATGGGCTTTCTATTTTGTTCCATTGATCTATGTTTCTGTTTTTGTGCCAGTACCATACTGTCTTAATGACTGTAGCTTTGTAGTATAGGCTGAAGTCAGGCAGGTTGATTCCTCCAGTTCCAGTCTTCTTTCTCAAGATTGCTCTGGCTACTAGAGGTTTTTTGTATTTCCATACAAACTGTGAAATTATTTGTTCTAGTTCTCTGAAAATTACTGTTGGTAGCTTGATAGGGGTTGCATTGAATCTATAGATTGCTTTGGGTAGTATACTCATTTTCACTATATTGATTCTTCTGATCCATGAACATGGTATATTTCTCCATCTATTAGTGTCCTCTTTGATTTCTTTCATCAGTGTTTTATAGTTTTCCATATATAGGTCTTTAGTTTCTTTAGGTAGATATATTCCTAAGTATTTTATTCTTTTCGTTGCAATGGTGAATGGAATTGTTTCCTTAATTTCTTTTTCTACTTTCTCATTATTAGTGTATAGGAATGCAAGGGATTTCTGTCTGTTGATTTTATATCCTGCAACTTTACTATATTCATTGATTAGCTCTAGTAATTTTCTGGTGGAGTCTTTAGGGTTTTCTATGTAGAGGATCATGTCATCTGCAAACAGTGAGAGTTTTACTTCTTTTCCAGTCTTGATTCCTTTTATTTCTTTTTCTTCTTCTGATTGCTGTGGCTAAAACTTCCAAAATTATGTTCAATAGTAGTGGTGAGAGTGGGTATCCTTGTCTTGTTCCTGACTTTAGGGGAAATGCTTTCAATTTTTCATCATTGAGGATAATGTTTGCTGTGAGTTTATCATATATGGCTTTTGTTATATTGAGGTATGTTCCTTCTATGCCTGCTTTGTGGAGGGTTTTCATCATAAATGGATGTTGAATTTTGTCAAAGACTTTCTCTGCATCTATTGAGATAATAATATGGTTTTTATCTTTCAGTTTGTTAATCTGGCATGTCACATTGATTGATTTGTGGATATTGAAGAATCTTTGCATCCCTGGGATAAAGCCCACTTGGTCATGGTGTATGATCTTTTTAATGTGTTGTTGGATTCTGATTGCTAGAATTTTGTTAAGGATTTTTGCATCTATGTTCATCAGTGATATTGGCCTGTAGTTTTCTTTTTTNTGATTTGCGGATATTGAAGAATCCTTGTGCATCCCTGGGATGAAGCCCACTTGCTCATGATGTATGATCTTTTTAATATGTTGTTGGATTCTGTTTGCTAGGACTTTGTTAAGATTTTGCATCTATGTTCATCAGTGATATTGGCCTGTAGTTTCCTTCTTTAGTGTGGCATCTTTGTCTGGTTTTGATATTAGGGTGATGATGGCCTCATAAAATGAGTTTGGAAGTTTACCTTCCTGTGCAATTTTTTGGAAGATTTTGAGTAGGACAGGTGTTAGCTTTTCTCTAAATTTTTGGTAGAATTCAGCTGTGAAGCAGTCTGGTCCTGGAATTTTGTTTGTTGGAAGATTTCTGATTACAGTTTAGATTTCTGCACTTGTGATAGGTCTGTTAAGATTTTCTATTTCTTCCTGGTTCAGTTTTGGAAGTTTGTATTTTTCTAAAAATTTGTCCATTTCTTCCACGTTGTCCAATTTATTGGCATATAATTGCTGATAGTAGTCTCTTATGATCCTTTGTATTTCTGTGTTGTCTGTTGTGATCTCTCCATTTTCATTTCTAATTTTATTGATTTGATTTTTCTCTAAGTTATACTTTTCTAAAAATTTTTCCATTTCTTCCAAGTTGTCAATTTTATGAGCATATAGTTGCTGAGAGTAGTCTCTTATGATCCTTTGCATTTCTGTGTTGTCTGTTGTGATTTCAATATTTTCATTTCTAATTTTGTTCATTTGATTCTTCTCCCTTTTCTTCTTGATAAGTTTGACTAATGGTTTGTCTATTTTATTTATCTTTTCAAAGAACCAGCCTTTAGCTTTGTTGATTTTTGCTATGGTCTGCTTTGTTTCTTTTTCATTTACTTTTGCCCTAATTTTTATGATTTCTTTCCTTCTACTAACCCTGGGGTATTCATTTCTCCTTTTTCTAGTTGCTTTAGGTGTAAAGTTAGGTTATTTTATTTTTCTCCTGTTTCTTGAGGTAGGCGTATATTGCTATGAACCTTCCCCTTAGCACTGCTTTTACTGAATCCCATAGGTTTTGGGTTGCCGTGTTTTCATTTTCATTAGTTTCTATGCATATTTTAATTTCTTTTTTGATTTCTTCAGATTTGTTGGTTATTCAGAAGTGTATTGTTTAGCCTTCATAGATGTTTGTATTTTTAATAGTTTTTTCTCTGTTCAGTTCAGTTCATTTGTTCAGCCATCTCCAACTCTTTGCAACCCCATAAATCGCAGCACACCAGGCCTCCCTGTCCATCACTAACTCCCGGAGTTTACTCAAGCTCATGTCCATTGAGTCGGTGATGCCATGCAGCCATCTCATCCTCTGTCGTCCCCTTCTTCTCCTACTGCCCATCCCTTCCAGCATCAGAGTCTTTTCCAATGAGTCAATTCTTCAATGAGGTGGCCAAAGTTTTGGAGTTTCAGCTGTATCATCAGTCTTTGAGAACCCCATGAACAGTATGAAAAGGCAAAATGATAGAATACTGAAAGAGGAACTCCCCAGGTTGGTAAGTGCCCGATATGCTACTGTAGATCAGTGGAGAAATAATTCCAGAAAGAATGAAGGGATGGAGCCAAAGCAAAAACAATGCTCAGTTGTGGATGTGACTGGTGATAGAAGTAAGGTCTGATGCTGTAAAGAGCAAATTTGCACAGAAACCTGGAATGTTAGGTCCATGAATCAAGGCAAATTGGAAGTGGTCAAACAGGAGATGGCAAGCGTGAACATCGACATTCTAGGATTCAGCAAATTAAAATGGACTGGAATGGGTGAATTTAACTCAGATGATGGTTACATCTACTACTGCAGGCAGGAATCCCTTAGAAGAAATGGAGTAGCCATCATGTTCAACAAAAGAGTCCGAAATGCAGTACTTAGATGCAATCTCAAAAACTACAGAATGATCTCTGTTCGTTTCCAAGGCAAACCATTCAATATCACGGTAATCCAAGTCTATGCCCCAACCAGTAACGCTGAAGAAGCTGAAGTTGAATGTCTCTATGAAGACCTACAAGACCTTTTAGAACTAACACCCAAAAAAGATGTCCTTTCCATTATAGGGGACTGGAATGCAAAAGCAGGAGATCAAGAAACACCTGGAGTAACAGGCAAATTTGGCCTTGGTGTACAGAATGAAGCAAGGCAAAAACTAATAGAGTTTTGCCAAGAGAACACACTGGTCATAGTAAACACCCTCTTCCAACAACACAAGAGAATATTCTACACATGGACATCACCAGATGGTCAACCCCAAAATCAAATTGATTATATTCTTTGCAGCCAAAGATGGAGAAGCTCTATACAGTCAACAAAAACAAGACCAGGAGCTGACTGTGGCTCAGATCATGAACTCCTTATTGCCAAATTCAGACTGAAATTGAAGAAAGTAGTGAAAACCAGTAGACCATTCAGGTATGACCTAAATCAAATCCCTTATGATTATATAGTGGAAGTGAGAAATAGATTTAAGGGACAATATCTGATAGACAGAGTGCCTGATGATGAACTATGGACAGAAGTTCATGACATTGTACAGGAGAAAGTGATAAAGACCATCCCCAAGAAAAAGAAATGCAAAAAAGCAAAATAGCTGCCTGAGGAGGCCTTACAAATAACTTTGAAAAGAAGAGAAGCAAAAAGCAAAGGAGAAAAGGAAAGATATAAGCATCTGAATGCAGAGTTCCAAAGAATAGCAAGGAGAGATAACAAAGCCTTCCTCAGCAATCAATGCAAAGAAATACAGGCAAACAATAGAATGGGAAAAACTAAACATCTCTTCAAGAAAATTAGAGATACCAAGGGAACATTTCATGCAAAGATGG
>SJYT01062797.1:0-24248 GCA_006410635.1 Cephalophus harveyi | reverse complement strand
TCTGAAAGAGATGAGAATATCAGACCACCTGACCTGCCTCTTGAGAAATCTGTATGCAGGTCAGAAGGCAACAGTTAGAACTGGACGTGGAACAACAGACTGGTTCCAAATAGGAAAAGGAGTATGTCAAGGCTGTATATTGTCACCCTGCTTATTTAACTTCTATGCAGAGTACATCATGAGAAATGCTGGGCTGGAGGAAGCACAGGCTGGAATCAAGATTGCTGGGAGAAATATCAATAACCTCAGATATCCAGATGACACCACCCTTATGGCAGAAAGTGAAAAAGAACTAAAGAGCCTCTTGATGAAAGTGAAAGAGGAGAGTGAAAAAGTTGGCTTAAAGCTCAACATTCATAAGATCATGGCATCTGGTCCCATCACTTCACGGCAAATAGATGGGGAAACAGTGGCTGATTTTATTTTCCTGGGCTCCAAAATCACTGCAGATGGTGATTGCAGCCATGAAATTAAAAGATGCTTACTCCTTGGAAGGAAAGTTATGACCAACCTAGACAGCATATTGAAAAGCAGAGACATTACTTTGTCATCAAAGGTCCATCTAGTCAAGGCTATGGTTTTTCCAGTGGTCATGTATGGATGTGAGAGTTGGACTATAAAGAATGATGAGCAATGAAGAATTGATGCTTTTGAACTGTGGTGTTGGAGAAGACTCTTGAGAGTCCCTTGGACTGCCAGGAGATCCAACCAGTCCATCCTAAGGAAGTCAGTCCTGAATATTCATTGGAAGGACTGATGCTGAAGCTGAAAGTCCAATACTTTAGCCAGCTGATGCAAAGAGGTGACATTGGAAAAGACCCTGATGCTGGGAAAGATTGTGGGCAGGTGGAAAAGAGGGTGACAGAGGATGATATGGTTGGATGGCATCACCAGCTCAATGGACATGGATTTGGGGGAACTCTGGGAACTGGTGATGGACAGGGAGTCCTGGCGTGCTGCGGTTCATGGGGTTGCAAAGAGTCGGACATGATTGAGCAACTGAACTGAACTGAACTGAATTCTCTCAGCTTTTGCTTTTCTGTAAAGTTTTTTATTTCTCCTTCATATTTGAATGAGATCCTTGCTANTCAATGGACATGGATTTGGGGGAACTCTGGGAACTGGTGATGGACAGGGAGTCCTGGCGTGCTGCGGTTCATGGGGTTGCAAAGAGTCGGACATGATTGAGCAACTGAACTGAACTGAACTGAATTCTCTCAGCTTTTGCTTTTCTGTAAAGTTTTTTATTTCTCCTTCATATTTGAATGAGATCCTTGCTAGGTACAGTAATCTGGGTTGTAGGGTTTTCTCTTTCATCACTTTAAGTGTGTCTTGCCATTCCCTTCTGGCTTAAAGAGTTTCTATTGAAAGATCATCTATTATCCCTCTGGGAATCCCCTTGTGAGTTATTTGTTGTTTTTCCCTTGATGCTTTTAATATTTGTTCTTTGTGTTTGATCTTTGTTAATTTGATTAATATGTTTCTTCGGATGTTTTACCTTGAGTTTATCCTGTTTGGGACTCTCTGGGTTTCTTGGACTTGGGTAACTATTTCCTTCCCCATTTTAGGGAAGTTTTCAACTATTATCTCCTCAAGTATTTTCTCATGGCCTCTCTTTTTGTCTTCTTCTTCTGGGACTCCTATGATTCAAATGTTGGGGTGTTTAACATTGTCCCAGAGGTCTCTGAGGTTGTCCTCATTTCTTTTAAATCTTTTTTCCTCTCTGTTTCATTTATTTCCACCATTCTATCTTCCACCTCACTTATCCTATCTTCTCCCTCAGTTATTCTACTGTTGGTTCCCTCCAGAGTGCTTTTGATCTCAGTTATTGCATTATTCATTATTGATTTACTCTTTTTTTATTTCTTCTAGGTCCTTGTTAAACTTTTCTTTCATCTTCTCAGTCCTTGTCTCCAGACTATTTATCTGTAAATCCATTTTGTTTTCAAGATTTTGATCAAGTTTACTATCATTATTCTGAGTTCTTTTTCAGGTAGACATACTATCTCCCTTTCTTTTGGTTGGTTTGGTGGGCTTTTATCATGTTCCTTTACCTGCTGTATATTTCTCTGCCTTTTCATCTTGTTTAAGTTGCTGTGTTTGGGGTGGCCTTTCTGTATGCTGGAAGTTTGTGTCATCCATACAGCACTGATGATAAAACATCTAGGTTAATGGTGAAAATATTCTCCACAGTGAGGGACACCCAGAGAGGTTCACAGAGTTACATGGAGAAAAGAAGAGGGAGGAGGGAGATAGAGCTGACCAGGAGGATGGGGAATCAAAAGGGGAGGGAGAATCTAGCCAGTAATCAATTCCCTATTTGCTCGCCACAGTCTGGAACACTCAGAGAGTTTCATGGAGTTCCACAGAGAAGAGAAGAGGAAGGAAGGAGATAGAGGTGACCAGGAGGAGAAGAAAGTGAAGTGGCTCAGTCGTGTCCAACTCTGTGAGCCCATGGACTGTAGCCCACCAGGCTCCTCTGTCCATGGGGTTCTCTAGGCAAGAATACTGGAGTGGGTTGCCATTTCCTTCTCCAGGGGATCTTCCCAACCCAGGAATCGAGCCCACATCTCCCGCATTGCAGGCAGACGCTTTAACCTTTGAGCCACCAGGGAAGCAAAGGGGAAGTCAAAAGGAGAGAGACCAATCTAGCCAGTGATCAGTTCCCTAAGTGTTCTCCACAGCCTGGAATACCCAAAGAGATTCACAGTGTTAAGTAGAGAAGAGAAGAGGGAGGGAGGAGATTAAGGTGACCTGGGGAAGAAAAGGGAGTGTTAAAAGGTGAGAGAGCAATTAAGCCAGTAATCACACTCCTAAGTAAAAATGGGTACTGAAGATTGGATTCTTAAAGGTACAAAATTGATAACAAATACCAAAAAGCAAAGGTTAAAAATATAGAGTAGAGGTTAGACTCTCAAAAATGCAATATTAAAAAAAAAATCACAAAATTTATTTTAAAATATATATGAAATTTGCCTTAAAAATGGGGTCTTTTGCAAGGCAATAGTAGGTTTTAAAAATGAAAATTAAAGGAGTAATAAAGAACTTAAAAATTAAAAAAATAAAAAATGATAATAGTAAAATATATCTAGGAATTTCTGTGGAGCTGTTGAGGGCAGTGTGGTGTCAGTTCAATTTCAGATAGTTCTTTGTTCAAGCTTATACTTCTTCTCAAGGTCTATAGGTCCCTTGCAATGTAGTCAATGCTAACTACAGGGTTTTAATATATGGTACCTGTCACTTCCAAAGTGGTTCCCTCTTCTTTATTTATTTTGGCTTCCTCTGTTTTCAAGTCTCTTCAGTATCTAACTTCGGCCCTGGCACAAGGGGGTGAAGCTGGTCATTTATTTAGGCTCACTTGTTCAATTGTGCTGCAGGGAGAGAGGAACACTGCAAACAAATATCACTGGTATGTGTGGGGAGTGCTCGCAGTGTCTGGGCCACACTGGGTTTGCCCCTGCTCACAGCGTGTGTGCTTTCCCAGTCTACACTGCTCAGGCTCCAGGTTGCTCTGCAGGGGAACTGTCTAAAGTGGGCCCTGGGTTGCATGCACTTCCCAGGTCTAAGCCACTCAGGTTCGAGTTATCGGGTACCCCACAAAGGCACAGACTCAGTTGGGCCTGCGTTTTGTGCCCTTCCCAAGTATAAGCAGCTCAGGTGATCAGATGCTTGGCAAGCACACTCTCCCCAGCTGGGGGGCGGGGGTGGGGGAGGGCGGTGCGTCTTATCACCTCCCTGGTCCCTGCTGCTTGGTTTCCTGGGTGTGCAGTGGGAGCACCATCTCAGGTGTGCCGTGTGTCTCTTCTGGGGTGCTGATCTCTGGCTACAACCCTCCTGGCGGATGTCAGCTGTCCAGGATCCCAGGAAGATTTGGTTGGCAACTGGGAGCCTCCTGGCAGTTTGGTAGAGGATGCCGTCTCTGGAGCTGAGATTGCCCCTTGCCTTCCGGCTCTGGCTGTCACTCACCTGCATCTCTGCCTCTGGCAGTGGATGGGCTGGTCCACGACCAGCTAGCTCTCCTCTGGTATTTGCTCAGTCCTTTGTTCTGTGAACGGGCCAGCAGTACCTTAGGTTAGAGTTTTTCAAGGGAAAGTTCTCTCTCTCTCTCTCTGGCTATCCCACAATTTGGATTGCTATCTCACATCAGCTCCCCCAGATCGCCCTCAGGGCATTCAGGCCTGGTCCTTACCCTAAGCAATGCAGCCCACGCCTCCCTGTTCAGCCCCCGCTTGCTGGAGGTGGAGGCGAGCGTCTGGGCTACTTCTTCACTGGGATTTGCGGTTAGGCGCCTAATCTATGGGTTTTACTTATTTTTTTCCTCCCAGTTATGTTGCCCTCTGAAATTCCAAAACTCCCTAAAACCTGCCAGTGAGAGGGTTTCCTGGTGTTTGGAAACTTCTCCTCTTTTATGACTCCCTCCCCAGGATGGGTCTCCATCCCTAACTCTTTTGTCTCTCTTTTTATCTTTTATATTTTGTCCTACCTCCTTTCAAAGACAATGGGCTGCCTTTCTGGGTTCCTGGTGTCCTCCACCAGCATTCAGAAGTTGTTTTGTGGTATTTGCTCAGTGTTCAAATGATCTTTTGATGAATTTGTGGGGGAGAAAGTGGTCTCCCCATCCTATACCTTTGCCATCTTAGGACCGCCCCTGTTCAGTCTTTTCAAAGGGTATATTGGCAAATACCAATCAAAATATACACTACATATACTTTTTGTCAAAGGAACACAGGCATATGGAAGTCTACAAAATAATTTGGCAGTGTTTGTGCTGAAAAGCCAAAATCCCACCATTCCAATCCCAATTTTATCCACATCCCATTCTGACCTAGGCAAGCTCTTAATTGTTCCCGTTTTTAGTTCCATTACCCATATAGTTTTTATTTCCATGACTCTAGCCAATAAGTTATCCCACTCTTCTTGATTTATCAACATTATTAAACTATCTGTTGGCTTTCCTGATAGTTCAGCTGGTAAAGAATCCACCTGCAATGCAGGAGACCCCAGTTCCAATCCTAGGTCAGGAATATCAGCTGGAGAAGGGATAAGCTACCCACTCCAGTGCTCTTGGGCTTTTCTTGTGGCTCAGCTCGTAAAGAATCTCCCTGTAATGTGGGAGACCTGGATTCGATCCCTGGGTTGGGAAGATCCCCTGGAGAAGGGAAAGGCTACCCACTCCAGTATTCTGGCCTAGAGAATTCCATGGACTGTATAGTCCATTGGGGCTGCATAGAGTCAGACATGACTGAGCAGCTTTCACTTTCATTAGCTACATAATTTAGAAAATGAAAATTTTCTCATTTATTATTTTTCCTACTTTTAAAAATAGCCTGCAAGGATATACAGATATAGATACAACAGAAACAGAGATAGAAAGATAAATAGATAGATATAGAGATACAGAGATTGATAAATCAGTAGATAGGTAGATAGATTCTATCACACATCTTACTTAAACCTTATTATTCCATTAACTTTAGACATTAGCCTTTGAGCTTCACTTTGAGCCTCCTTATCCATTCCCCACTTTTCCTTACCCTCAGTATACCCCAGCCTCCATAGCTGCACTTTTACTTTAATATCATCAAAATGTTTAACTCTTACATTATTTGAAATATAATAAAAAGCCAAGGCTTTAATACTTTCACCATAGAGATGCTCCAAAAATTAGCTTCTAAAAGATAGGAAGCTGCCTGCAGAATTAGGGAAGATGAGAACATAAGAGGAAAAGCACTGGCATCACAGGACCTGGGTTCTAAAACTACCTCTGTCTCTAACTAACCATTGCTCATGGTCCTGGAGAAGTCACTTCTGCAGTCCCATTTCTTCATCTGCAAAATAAAGGATCTGGCCTAGGCTGATAGTCTAGAATCTTTCAGCAATGTAAGGAAAAATGAAAACAGAATAGTATTGCTTGATTCAGATGCCAAAGAGGAAAAGTATACCCATAACTTAGAAAATAAGTTGAGGCTAAAGTAAGGAGTATATCAACAGGACCTTTATTCATATCACTGGAGTTTGATGCATTTCAGCTCCAGTGGTATGCAGAGATGGTATATTTATTCCACTCTTTCAGTTAGAAAAATTAAAATGCAAATATATGGAAATTATGGACATTATAAATGAGAACAAGAAAGAAAAATAAAATCCTGATTACGGGTTGGATGAAAGGACACTATCAGAATCCTGAAATGAAATCCAAATATCCATGCTTAGGGAACCACAACCAATATAAAACCCCATTCTCGCCCCTGCATTTCTAAGTCGCCACCTGGAGTCTCTACCATCAGTTAGTGCTCAGTGCTCCTGGCTGCATTATCTCATGTATGTAGGAGGCACAGAATCTCAATCCACAAAACTCAACTATGCCAAAAGGCAACTTTGTTTTCTATATATGACCTGACTTTCTATCTCAAACTTTCCATTCCCAATTTTGGCAGAAACTTGAATTTGACACTTCTGGGTAATCAATCAAGTCAGGGTTTTCATAACTCTTATCCTCAGGGTTGCAGCTAAGTTCCAAGCACAAAGAAAGGGCAAAGACTGTGTGTGGTACTTAGCATCAGAGCCTGGGAAATGACCGTCATCATTGTCTAATCAGTCTGCACTGACTGATCTACTGAAGCGTCCTGGATCACTGATCGGAGCCTGTCTCCCATTGCTGTGTGCAGAGCCCCGCACAGCCTGTGTGGTCCCTGGCCAGCCACGCTCTCCAACGCCATCGCCACATCAGCCAGGCTGCACACTCCTCATTCCAATGAGAGGCTCCCCCACATCCTGGGGCCCCCTCCAGTTCTTCTTCTGGCCCTGTCAGTGAGTATGTGGAAAAGGTCTAGAAGTTCTCCTCTGCACATCTCAGACTGTAAGAAGCCTGATAGCTCTGTCAGACCCTGCCTGTCTGGATTCAGCTGTCAGCACTTCAATTCTCCTGCTCTTGCCACACAATGAGGGGTGCTGGGTACTCTGACTTGTCTTTCCTGATCCCTCAGTATGAAGGACAGGTCCTCCCAGACCGTGGATCACACATTCTCTCACGCCTCTGCCCTTCGCCAGGGAAGGTGCCCAATGCCACATCCAGCCCTCTACTCCCTTCTGCTTTGCCAACATCTTTAATGTACAGGTGAAATAAGCAAGGCCAAGAGAGGTTAGCACACAGGCCTTGACCACACAGCTTATCTTTGATTCCAGTTTCCTCACTTACTTACTTCTCTGTTTGTTAAATAAACTTTTGCTGAGTTCCACAATTGCCATTCACCAAGAATAAAATGATACCACTGCCTTTGAACAACTCACACTCTAGTGAATGATGTAACAGCTGTAAACAGATAATGATGATACACTTAAATAATTGGCCAACCAGATATATGAACAAGTGACCCGACGGCTACAGTGGGAGCTCTCTGGTTAGTTCCCTACCGGAAATCCCACCCATCCTGACACTTGTTCTTCTGATAGGAAACAAAGATGATTAACAGATTGATCACTAGCTGTTATTCTCTAAGCAGTCAGTAACATCACAACAACTTTTCCCAGAAAATGGACCGCATATATTCAACAAGTGGAGGAAATAGTATTGCCTAAATATTGCTTACTTGTCCTTTTTCTCTGTCTCTGAATTCCTAAAAGAAATTCACTTCTTCTTCTAAAATTTTTGTATAGAAATCTTACATTTCTATAGAAGAATAAATGAAAAACTGTCCTACAATATCCAAAAACATTCAAGTGCAAAGTGACAGAAGATAGCCCTGGATCCATATTTCTGCCATGAGGAAAAGAATGAAAAAGTCAGGACCCCACTCCATCTTCAGAGTGAAAGAACAGCCCAGTTAGCTCTGCAGGCATTTCAGCATTCAACATTGCAAACTCTCTCTCCAGCAGTTCTGGGGCCCAGAATAGTTCAGACAGTGGGCAGAGGCAAAGTAGTGAGTACTTTGACATCACTTGGTACAGGTCCCAGTTGCTTGGAATTTCTGACTCACTAAAATCTGAATATTTAAAGTATAGTCTATCCCAGAGAAGGAAGACAGCCAAGCAAACAGTGGTCCAGAAGAAGAAGAAAGCTGCTCTCATCAGATAAAGGGTGAGCCAGTGAGCAGACCAGTAAGCTGGAAATGAAATAGTAGTGGAGAGAGCATTGTCAGAGGAGAAACAGGCAGCTTAGTTTCACCAACTCTGAAAAGCAGCTCTAGATGTGGAAGGCAGTGGGTGGCTGTTGTGAACTGAAGTCATGGGGCAGTCAAAGGAGAAAAATAAAGCTGCTGGCAGGGAAGCTAAGAAACTATGCCAGGCAGAGTCCCAAACCAAGCCCGGATTACAGCTAAGAAGCAGGTACACCCTGGGACACCCTCAAGAGGGAAGATGCACCCTGGGACACCCTCAAGAGGGTAGATGCACCCTGGGACACCCTCAAGAGGGAAGATGCACCCTGGGACACCCTCAAGAGGGAAGATGCACCCTGGGACACCCTCAAGAGGGAAGATGCACCCTGGGACACCCTCAAGAGGGAAGATGCACCCTGGGACACCCTCAAGAGGGAAGATGCACCCTGGGACACCCTCAAGAGGGAAGATGCACCCTGGGACACCCTCAAGAGGGAAGATGCACCCTGGGACACCCTCAAGAGGGAAGATGCACCCTGGGACACCCTCAAGAGGGAAGATGCACCCTGGGACACCCTCAAGAGGGAAGATGCACCCTGGGACACCCTCAAGAGGGAAGATGCACCCTGGGACACCCTCAAGAGGGAAGATGCACCCTGGGACACCCTCAAGAGGGTAGATGCACCCTGGGACACCTTCAAGAGGGAAGAAAGAACGAATAAATCAAATAACTGCAACTGGTTATGGACACTTCTATGGCCCCAAAAGATATAGGGACACTTCCCAGTTAGTTACTGAAAGAGTGGCTGTTAATTGTGCTTCAGTAAAGGAGATGTAGGGCTTCCCTGGTGGCTCAGAGTAAAGAATCCTCCTGCCGATGAAGGAGACATGAGTTCGATCCCTGATCCAGGAAGATCCCACATGCCTTGGAGCAACTAAACTCGCATGCCACAACTACTCAGCCTGTGCTCTAGAGCCCGGGAGCTGCAACTATGGAAGCCCACTGTGCTCTAGAGCCCATGCTCTGCAGTAAGAAAAGCCACTTCAATGAGAACCCTGCGCACAGCAACTAGAGAGTACTGCCTGTGCCCCACAGCTAAAGAAAAGCCCACGCAGCAGGGAAGACTCAGAGCAGACAAAAATAAAATAAATAAATAAATAAATAAATAATTTAAAAAGAAAAAGGAGATGTGGGTATAAATAAAGACTAGATTTGGACAGTTGAGGAAAAGGCCAAGAAAAACAAAGAAAATGATTGCAGTGAACAAGAGGCACAGAACCAAAGAGAGAAGCTAAGTGCTATAGAGGGAAGGACTTGTGTAGGAACTGATTCAGAGGAGTGGCCACATTTGAAAGGCATCAAGGTGGAAAGGATGAAAAGAGAGAATGGTGGGAAAACCAAGAAAAGGAAAAAGCACAGAAAATAAACTTCATGTGTTCCTATGAATACAGAAGGGATCCAAAGGAAATAGCCTAGAACCAAGGGAAAAATTGGAAGGTAGGGAAAGAAAAGGTGTCCCAGATGAAATGAACAGAGGCACCTACAGGAAGCCCCAAAAGTCACAACTAGAGAAATAGCTGAAACTGGAATGTGCTTATAGATTTGAAATCTGAGAAGACAGGGAGAGTCATAAACACCTAGTATTTTAGCTTTTATTTATCATGTCGGTGACAATCAAATTAGATCACAGATATAAACAAGCCACCAAAAGCATACACATGGGCTTACAGTTTTATGTTACTGTTTTGTGATATTATTAACAATATGAATAAAACATATCCATTATCCAGAAAGCTACCAAAACATGACTTACGCAGGTAAACTCAAGAGCAGCCTTTGTTGTGCCTCCAGCACTTAGCACTAACGCAAAGAAACCATTAGGATGAGCCAGACATGAGGTCATTCAGGAAGTCAGAAATTAAATGTCCCGGGGGATGGAGGGCCCACCCACGGGTTAATAGCAGAAATTCAACTCATTCCCCAGGGGTATTTCATGCTGTCTATGCTTCTTTTTCAATACCTCATCCAGTTGCCCAAGGTAATCACAGCACTGAGTGGCAGACATGGCCAGCTGTCTCCCCAAAATATGTTTTCTCTTTTGTTCTTTACTCCATATTTCTCCCCAGCTTTTAGCTTAATAAATGGCTGACCAGCCCAAGTGTACATTTCTCAGCTTCTCTTGCAGCTATCTGTGCCAAGTGATTATGTTCTGGTCAATGGGATGAGCAAGAAAGTGATATTTGCAACTTACAGGCTGTGTGTTCCACATTATTCCCCTTTCCACTGGCCAGAATATGGTTATAATGACGAGAACCACAGTATCCATTAGGCTGTAATTTGGAAAAAGTGCACTGAGGATAGCAGAGCAATAAGACAGGGGGAGCCTGGATCCCCAATGGTGTGAAGCCACCCTATCAGGCCTGTACTGCTTATATTCAGACTGCTTCATGAGAGAAAGTGAATTTATATCTTCTTTAAGCTACTATTATTTGGGCCTTTGTTAGCAGCCATACCAATATCATAACTAAAATATCATCTTTTATGTAATAAGCCTGAATTTTTCAATCCACTTACTCAAATGTGCAAGAAATGCAAGTTAATTAGTCATTATGGCAACTTAACCTCTATTTCAAGCTCCATCTAATTTGATGGTGGAAAAAAGTCATCTCAATCAAATTAGAATTTTCTCAGCCAATCAAGGTTTTCTCCACTAATTTGGGGTTTTCTTCACTCCTGGTCCTCTGAGAATCTTTATATATGAAGAGGGACTTATGAACTTGGCCACAATAAAGACATGCTGGCATTTTTTAAGTTGTAAGTTGGCTAGATATTGAGATTTCTCTAGTCCTGAAGTTCATGGGACATCTATTTACAGGTTCCCATACATGTAAGGCTCTGCCATGTATACTGGCTTTTTCTCAGCTATGTCCAGATTACTGGCACCCACTTGGGAAAATGACATCTTACTGTCTCCACACCCCATCCAGGGTGCCTCATCCAGTGTTGTCCTTCAGGGCCCTCTGCCTCGGCAGCTTATGTGGATGCCTGATCCCTGCTCTTGCATGTTATAATAGCAATGAAAAAGGAAGCTGGGCATAGCCCCTTTTATTCTTAGATTCATAAACTTTCCTAGTCTTTTTCTTACCACCTTCTCCAACAATTTTTAATATTTCAAATTAAAAAAAAAATGTTTGATAACTGCTGTGACAATCCACCCTAGAGGAATTGAGCCCTAATATTATTACTGCATTTTTGGCAAAACAATATCCTATTCAGATTTTCAACATTTGCAATTTACCAACCACAGTTCAGTGGGCTTAACAATATATTTATGCTTAGTTAACCCTTTCCTCTGACATCTTATATTCAGTATAATTCAATTATGTGTGACCAAATCTCTGCATAATATTTTTTGGCTCCCCCAATTGCCAAGTTAATAACATTATATCCACGAATGTCAGGCTTGGTTATGTGTATTTGTTAGGGGTTGAAAGGGTAGGAACTTCACATTTTCATGAACTCATCTCAAGTTTCATCTGTTTTTCCACATGGGCCAGGATCATAAGCATGATGTATTAAGTGATACGAAAGAGAAAATGACTAGGGCCAGTCAGCTGTTTGACCACCTCCACGTTGGTGATCTTTCCCTCTGCTCTACCTGGGCTCCTGTCATGGTTATGCCCTGAATTATGTCCTCACTGGCATCTGCCCTTCCCCCCTAATCCCAGTTTCAAACCTGCCACTCTCTAACCATGACCCTTACTGGTCCAGAAGATTTTCTCAAGAACTCCTTCTGATTTCTCAATGACCTCAAAACCATTTTTTCACTGTCCATTAGCTAATTACCCATTAGCTTCCCTTTTGTTCTCATCCATCCTTGATTCTAGGGCCCATCATAATAATCCCTTCCTTGCTAATACCCTCAACACCCTGGCTGCTCTCTATCTGTCATCCTAGCCTGGGAAAACCCTAGTCCCCTATAAGTTACCTTTTATCTTTTCAGCGTCTTCAGCTGAGGAGCTGTATAGTGCCAGCTTAAGTTAATAACTGAGTTCATTCACTCATTCATTCATTTATTAAATATTTCTCTAGCATCTACTATTTACCAGGCCATTCAGACAACATGGAGACAGACAAGGCACTTGCTTTCTGGAGCCTATATTCTAATTGACATGACTTGCTTGAAGTTTATGAGCTCAAATGCGCTCTTATGAAAGGTCAGCAACTTTATGATTACTTTTTTGTATGCCTGCTTTCCCACTGTGTGATTTGATCATTTTTTACCTCTGCTTCCTTTCAAATCACCCATTTTCCCTGTTCTATCTATATCCTCACCTTATGATCTTGCCTCATTCTTCACTGACAAAAAATAGACAAATTAACAGCCACAGGCCTCATCATATACTGAAGTCTGTCTTCCTTTCTGTTAACAAAGGAGGTTTTCCCCCTTCTCTCAAAACCAATCCCTATCCCTATGCTCTGGATCAAGGGCTTTTTCTTCCCTTATTAACTCTCTGGAAGAATAGTCTCATGACACATAAACATGCCCTCTTGAAGTCCAACTTTTAAAAGTCCTCCTTTTTCCATGACCTCAACAAAACTAAATTATCCAAAAAGATGTCTATAAATACCATGTCAGTTTACTCATTCCCATCCACTTTTCAATCCATTCTAATCCCAACATAGCACCACTCAATTCAACCTCACCATTCCGCTGGATGGCTCTTATCACAGTCACCAACTCCTTCTCCGTGTTGCCCAACAAAACCCTCTTCATCCTACTAGACCTCGTGTCAGCATTCAGCTCAGTTGATAATTCTCTCCTCCTTGACACACTCTTTCATCTCCTGGTTTCTATGCTTGCCAGGATTTCCCTTGCCATGTTAATCACTGCTTTTCAATCTCCTTTGCAGCTCTTTACCTGAGAGCTCTTTACCTGTGTGGCTCTCTAAGTTTTCAATTTGTTTTTATTGTACATGGAGCATCATTTATGAAAACCCCAGTTAGTATTTTGTTACATATAAGCAAGCATTAGAGCATTCAGAATCCACTCTCAAGTCTCCAAGTTGTGAAATTTTCTGGGAGTGTGAGATTAACACGTTGAGGAAATCAGGGCATTGCACCCAGACACAGAAAAGCACACCCTCCTCGCTCATACACCAAAAGCAACCACTTCCCAGACTCTTACTCTGTATCAGCCACCAGACTAAGCCCTTCACAAGCTCTCGCAGCAACCCAAGGAGAGGGACCAGAAGTTCTCCACTCATGTATGAGGGAACCAGGACTTCAGTACTTGGCCAACGCGTCCAAGTCCATAAAGGGCGTGAATAGCGGAATCACACTCTTCATCTCTCTGCTAGTCTTCCTCAGGCCTGCAAAGATGCAGGTGACACACAGATAGGGAAGACCCTAGGGCTCCTTCAGTTCCGACGACAGGAGACAGTGCACAAAGAATGCAAAAGGCCCCCAGACTTCAGCCTTAAACCCCGAGATGATGCTGTCTACTCACAAAAGTGGATCTTCTGTGGTGACATGACTGTACTTTTTTCCAATTTACCTCAGTCACTGGTATATAAACCTTACGTCTCACACTGCACAAATCCTAAGGGATGTCCTAGTATGTGTATCTTTAGAACTTTATTTAGAATTATTCTTCCCTTTTCCAGAGGGATTGAAAATGATAGGCTGAGGGCAGCTGAATTCCTGTAGCCAGGAAATGTGTTCACTGGGATACTTTTCCAAATAACCCCCTGTGGAGAATGCATGGGGGCCATGAGCCAGGGAGGGAGAGGAGCTCCAAAGAGGCGGCAGCTCTCAGGCCCAGACTGCACAAGGACAAAGCCTGGCAATTGATGGGCACTAATGAGGCTAGAAGCATAATTCCCTTTAAGCAGATTTCCTTTGGCCAAATTTCACTCTCTAGAAATCCATTTATCATCTGCCAGTGCTCCTTCATCATTTCATTCTGTTCATGTCAGAGCAGGCAGGCAATGAGTTAAGTCAAACGATCAGAAATGACACAGACTTTTCTCCAGACAGAAAAGGAACATGCAGGGAGAGGGAAGCTGTCATTACATACGATGAACTGAGTATAGGTATGTGGAGCAGTGGTAGATTTAACACTCGATGTCCTGCTTTGCTGACCTGTTTTATTACAAGTATTAATAGTGATAGCCGGTAGTTCAGACAGTAAAGAATCTGTCCACAATGTAGGAGACCTGTATTCGATCCCTGGGTTGGGAAGATCCCCTGGAGGATGGTATGGCAACCCACTCCAGTATTCTTGCCTGGAGAATCCCATGGACAAAGGAGCCTGGTGGGCTATAGTCCACGTGGTCACAAAGAGTCATACACGACTAAGTGATGAACACAATTAACATTCATCAGGTGCATTTACTGAGGGTATTCTCTTAAGTCTTTCCATATAATAATTCTTTGAATCCTCACAGCAACCCTATAAAGTACTATTACCATCCCCATTTTACTGATGTGGAAATTGAGACTCAAAAAGCTAAAACAATTTTCCCAATGTCACATAGCCAGATACTGGTCCTGCAAGAATTAAAACCCCAGAGCCTGAACTCTTAACCCCTATACTCACCTGCCTCTCACAAATATATAATTAATTATCTGTAAATATCAACCTGTGTGTGTATTAGTCACTTAATCATGTCTGACTCTTTGCGACCCCATGGACTGTAGCTCACCAGGCTCCTCTGTCCATGGGATGGGCAAGAATACTGGAGTGGGCTGTCATGCCCTCCGCCAGGGGATCTTCCTGACCCAGCGATCAAACCCAGGTCTCCTGCATTACAGGCAGATTCTTTACCACCTGAGCTATAGGGAAGTCCCTAAGATCAACTGGATGCCCTCAATTCTAATCACTGAGTCATTTGAAAGGGCATGCTGAGCTTAGTTATAAAATCACAGATTCTTAGAAAAAGGCAAATGGAAGAAAGTCATCATATATACTTCAGACAAAAGAAACAAAGGTTAGCAAATAGCTATGATAGGAATGTAGTTTTTACTTAAAGCAGGATTATTCTAACAATGTCACAGGTAGTTTTGTGGGCCAGGCCTGGAGGTGGTCCACATCACATTCCGCTCTCATTCTCAGCCCCTGTATGAGGGCTTGGTCACGTGACCAGTGGGTTATGCAACACGGACCACCTGCTACGTGAAAGGGGAAGGCAGGGTTTGGTGCACAGGTATTTTCCTTTCAGCTCCATGGAGTTTTCCCCTTACTTGTGACTATTTTCAAAGGTCACTGAGAGTCCAACAAGCATATTTTTTTCTTTGCTTGCTTTCTTCAGATTTACTACAGTACCACAAGTTACTGATGACCGTATTGACTAAGAAAGAGCTGAGATTTCTCAGGGAAGAGAATCTGAAAATAAAGCAGGCTTTTCCAAATGCTGTGAGGAGGGGCATGGTAACTGCTGGGACACCACACAAATGTTTCAGAGAATCTAAAAGAGATAAGCAGCATGTTATTATAGACATAATCCCTTAAAGAAAACAGAACCAACTCCCATACTCATTACTTGAAGCCCCAAAGCCCCTAATCCTTCCTCTACATCCCAAGTTGTGCTTACATTTGTGCTTTTCCTGAGTACTTCACCCAAAATAGAGAAGACAGTAGGCTTAAAACCCATTTCAGCTGCTTGCCAGTGAAAAATGGCATCACGCAGCCAATCGTTATTTTTGGAAAATCCACTCTCCTCTAGAGATGAAAACCAAATCAGATGGTTTTTCCACTTGATCAGTTTTAAAGCATTGAAGTTGGGGGAGGTAATATTCTTGGTAATATTCTCTAAGTAGGACTCCATCAAAAATTTACCTTTTAATAAGAAATCAAGTTTGTTTCACCAAGATGTGTACATTCTTTATCCAAGTAGTCCATCTAACCGCTTTGTTTCTCCCCTAAGACCAAAACCCTGACATGCAAGGGCTTTTTCTCTACTCATTTTCATTTCTCAGTGTTCTCTCTTCCTCTCAGAATTATTGGAAGTAGTCTTTAAAAAAAAAAAAAAAAAATAAATAGAATGAACAGGAGTGCTCCATTTTCCAGGATGCTCTGAAAGGATAAGGAACAAGGATGAGGACCTGATTTTTCCTTCCCTGTACGGAGAACAGTTGTCCTAATGGCTTAATAGCATCTGACTGAAAATAATATCTTATTTGGGGAGAGAGCCTTGAGTTGGGAGAAAAAGCCTAAGTTGGGCAATTGGCCAACTATAGAAAAAACTATGCCTCTTCTGTAAAATGGAAAATTATTTGGCCAATTTAAAAATCATATTTCCAAAGAATTATTGTGAAGTGTTAGTTGCTCAGGCATGTCCAACTCTCTGCAACCCCATGGACTAAAGCCCACCAGGCTCTTCTGTCCATGGAATTCTCCAGGCAAGAAAACTGGAGTGGATAGCCATGCCCTCCTCCAGAGGATCTTCCCAACCCAGGGATTGAACCCGGGTCTCCTGCCCTGCAAGCAGGTTCTTTAATGTTTGAGCCACCAGGAAAGCCTACTCACTGGAACTTTCAAAAGTTTCTAGTCATAAGTATATTGAACTTTTGTCTTATAATTTAAGCTTGAAAACAATGGTTGCCATTCCTCAATGACTCATACAGAAAACTTGTAAAGATTCTTGAAACATATCATGCTTTCTGTTGTCCTTGAAAAGAAAAATGCATTCATGATGAATAGCTTCCTAGAATTTAATAATTATTTGCTTTGTGAAGATAGATATCTACTATACCCCCACTCATTATTTTGTGAATAAAATTGTAAGCATAAGAAAAAAAAATACAACTACTATACAGTGCTTGGAGAAGGAAATGGCAACCCACTCCAGTATTTTTGCCTGGAAAATCCCATAGATGGATAAGCCTGGTGGGCTACAGTCAATGGGGTCGCAAAGAGTTGGACACGACTGAGCGACTCCACTTCACTCTGCAGTGCTATTCCAGTAAACTGCTAGTTTTCTGTGGCTGATTCTATCTAGTTTTATCAATAGCATTTCCACTCTATCCTTCCATTTGCCTATCTTATGACATGATCAAGTTCTAGCTATAATTTTTCCTCAAGTGAGAATTTGAGCAAAATTGAAGCAAGGATTCAAACAATATTGGCAATAATAATAACAGTATTCATATTACTTTAATATGTCCATGAACTATGCCCACAGCTTCATATATCTTACCACACTTGATTCACATACCAGCCCATATTTTAGAGATGAGAAAACTGAGTCACAGGCTTAGATATATTCCTCAAGGTCTTACATTTGGTAAACAATTTTTCTGGAGTTTAAACTGAGGAACTCTGGCCTCAGCATGCACACTGCTAACTCTATAGTACACTGCCTAATAATTTTAGTAAGAAAGAGAGGAGAGAGGGTGTTGGGAAAAACAAATGTCTGATCTTCTTACAAATCCACCCACACAAGAACATAAGAGAAATTAGCCAGGAAGTAAATCTAATCTTCACTCTGTAATTCTAAATCACCATCCTCAATGGCCATTTGAAATTTATTCATTGACGGACAAATGCTGGTTTACCTTTAGAAGTAATATCTCCAAAAAAACAAAAACATAAACCCCTGAGAGCTAACCAGTGAAAGCTTCTTCCAGCTTAGGACACAAAGTATATTCAAAAGAAAAATATCAAAAGTTTCCATCACACCAACATGACCACCTCCTCTGGCCTTATCTTTCTTGTAAAGCAGGAAATGAAGAAAACTAAATAGAAAATGATGGTCATAATTTCTAGCTGATTTGAATTAAAATTGCTCTTGAAAAAATAAGTGCTAAAATAGGCCACAAGCTCAAATTAGAGATAGCAAGTCTTGGAAACCATTCACATCATTGGTGGAGAGACAAATTAATCATAAAATAAACATTAGCCCAGTGGTTCCAACTCATGAAGAGATGAAAATGGGCCAAAGACCAATCAGCTATCAGCACATGTAATCCAGACTCTTAACAAATGGTAGAAAGAGGCTGAAGAGCTCCAGGGCCTCAGGCCCTGTCATGATCCAACACACAGAGGGAGATAACACACACAACAAGGAGAGCAGACAGGGCCAGAATCAAAGAAAAGGATGATAATCAGGTAAAATTGGCCTATGGCCACAATTTCACTGGATAAGCTCAGAAAACACTTACTGCAACAATACTGAACTCAGTCTGAAGGTTCATAGAGGTGAGTGTACTCAGGAGAGGTGAAGTCCACACTTACCCACGAGATAGGAAGAATTAGGACAGGGGCATACTAGTAGGCAGAGCATTAGGTAGGGAGAAGAATCCATCTGATATTCAGAGATCCAGTGGGCAAGGGAGTCAGGGTGGGTAGAAGGTTTGTGCTAGATTCCAAGCTTGGTTCTGCATCATAAGCCTGGGAGGATGAAAATAATCCAACACAATACAGGCAGCCACTAGGTATCCTGTCCTCCTCACCCAGGCCAGGAGTCCTTTTAGAAAAGAGAAGACAGGGGACTTCCCTGGTGGTCCAGTGGGTAAGACGCCAAGCTTCCAAGGCTGGTGGCATGGGTTCAATCCCTGATGGGGAAACTAAGATCCCACATGTTGCATGGTGTGGCCAAAAAATAAAATAGAAAAGATGATAACTAGGCAAAAAAAAAAGAAAGGAGGGGGGTGGGGTTTGGTTGAAAAGATAAGAGAGAGCATATTTAGCATCAGGTGAAGGACAGGCTAGTTTCGGCTGTTTGCTTGCTTTAGCCCTAAGGAAATAAATGGAAAAGGATTTTTCTTTTCCGTTGGATTCTGAAATGATGAAAACAGCAGCAATTCTAGAACCTCAGAGTGTTGTCCTAAGGCCTCTTCCTTAGTCATATTCATTCCAGCATTAATTTCTGCCACAGACCTGTTTGGAGTGCCTACCCTGGAACAGGTCCCACACCAGAGACATGGAGACATCAAACAGCCACCTCTGGTCCTGAAGGAACTTACATTTGCTGGAAGTGTTGAGTCATCATCCAAATACATGCCCTGTAGCTCCAGGTGCAATGTGCCAAATGTTGATGAAAAAATAGAAAGAATCCTGGCTTGCCAAGGAGGAGAGGCAGTCAGTGGGGGAGGAGAACCTGAGCCAGTTACTGAAAGAGAGTGTCTTCTGAGTCATATCTTCAAGGAGGACTACAATTCCTGCAAACAAAGACACCATCAAAGAGCATTCTGAAAAGAAACAGAGCCTGAACAGAGACTCAAGATGAGAAAAACTGAGGAGTGATTAGAGGGGGGAGTAATTTGCTCTAACCGTAGGGGGACCCAGATAACAGGTTAAATGGAGCTAAAGGTGGGGCTCTTAGGAAATCAACCCAAGAGAATTTGCTTAGGCACTAAGCATTCTTAATCGTGGACCTGATGGGACCAGGGCTCAGCCATAAGAGAGAAGTGCATGGTGGTTTTGAGAGCGAGAGAAGGCAAATAAGGAGAACCGTCACACATCCGTTTCAAGTAAGATGTGGAACTGAAGAGCAGGAAAAAAGAATCCAGGGAGATCATATGGAGTGGCAGAAAGGAGGTAGAACCTACTGGACTTGAGGCCAACAGGCCCAGTTCACTCCTCCCTGTAACCACATGCAAAGCCATGTCATTTGCAGTCAATCCCACTAAAAAGGTGGGGTAATCTTACCTTTTGAATCTGGACTTATCCAATGGCAAGAGGCAGAGGGGTGAGAGTTTGTTTGATCCCAGGCTCCTAGAAGTCTTGCAGCTTTCTACTCATGCTCTGTACCTTTGCCTTTGTCCTGAAAACATAGTCAGCAAGAGCTGAGCAACCTGGCCCCTCAGTCAGCACAGCCCCAGGCTGTAAGTGAGTCCAACCAAGATTGGTAGAGCCATCTCTAGGCCGTCCCACCTAACCCTCGACTTAAGAGCAAGGAACATAAGACTGTGTGCTACCAAGTTTTTGTGGTTGCATATTGTGGATATACAATCTGATCACATGGACCAAAGCCTTGTCTAACTCAATGAAGCTAAGCCATGCCGCATGGGGCCACCCAAGATGGACGGGTCATGGTGGAGAGGTCTGACAGAATGTGATCCACTGGAGAAAGGAATGGCAAACCACCTCAGTATTCTTGCCTTGATAACCCCATGAACAGTATGAAAAGGCAAAATGATAGGATACTGAAAGAGGAACTCCCCAGGTCGGTAAGTGCCCAATATGTTACTGGAGATCAGTGGAGAAATAACTCCAAAAAGAATGAAGGGATGGAGCCAAAGCAAAAACAATACCCAGTTGTGGATGTGACTGGTGATCGAAGCAAGGTCTGATGCTGTAATGGGCAATATTGCACAGGAACCCGGAATGTTAGGTCCATGAATCAAGGCAAATTGGAAGTAGTCAAACAGGGGATGGCAAGAGTGAACGTTGACATTCTAGGAATCAGCCAACTAAAATGAACTAGAATGGGTGATTTTAACTCAGATGACAATTATATCTACTACTGTGGGCAGGAATCCCTTAGAAGAAATGGAATAGCTATCATCATCAACAAAAGAGTCTGAAATGCAGTACTTGGATGCAATCTCAAAAATGAGAAAATGGTCTCTGTTCATTTCCAAGGCAAACCATACAATATCACAGTAATCCAAGCCTATGCCCCAACTAGTAATGCTGAAGAAACTGAAGTCGAATGATTCCATGAAGACCTACAAGACCTTTTAGAACTAATGCCCAAAAAAGATGTCCTTTTCTTTATAGGGGACTGGAATGCAAAAGTCGGAAGTCAAGAAACACCTGGAGTAACAGGCAAATTTGGCCTTGGAGTATGGAATGAAGCAGGGCAAAGGCTAATAGAGTTTTGCCAAGAAAACGCACTGGTCATAGTAAACGCCATCTTCCAACAACACAAGAGAAGATTCTACGCATGGACATCACCAGATGGTCAACATCGAAATCAGATTGATTATATTTTTTGCAGCCAAAAATCGAGAGACTCTATACAGTCAGCAAAAACAAGACCAGGACCTGACTGTGGCTCAGATCATGAACTCCTTATTGCCAAGTTCAGACTGAAATTGAAGAAAGTAAGGAAAACCACTAGACCATTCAGGTATGACCTAAATCAAATACCTTATGATTATACAGTGGAAGTGAGAAATAGATTTAAGGGACTAGATCTGATAGAGTGCCTGATGAATTATGGACAGAGGTTTGTGACATCGTACAGGAGACAGGGATCAAGACCATCCTCATGGAAAAGAAATGCAAAAAAGCAAAATGGCTGTCTGAGGAGGCCTTACCATAGCTGTGAAAATAAGAGAAGCAAAAAGCAACGGAGAAACGGAAAGATATAAGCTCTGAAGAAGGCTTTCTTATCTCTTCTTGCTATTCTTTGGAACTCTGCATTCAGGTGCTTATATCTTTCCTTTTCTCCTTTGCTTTTCGCCTCTCTTCTTTTCACAGCTATTTGTAAGGCCTCCCCAGACAGCCATTTTGCTTTTTTGCATTTCTTTTCCATGGGGATGGTCTTGATCCCTCTCTCCTGTACAATGTCACGAACCTCCGTCCATAGTTCATCAGGCACTCTGTCTATCAGATCTAGTCCCTTAAATCCATTTCTCACTTCCATTGTATAATCATAAGGGATTTGATTTAGGTCATACCTGAATGATCTAGTGGTTTTCCCTACTTTCTTCAATTTAAGTGTGCATTTGGCAATAAGGAGTTCATGATCTGATCCACAGTCAGCTCCCGGTCTTGTTTTTGCTGACTGCATAGAGCTTCTCCAAATATTAAAAGTCACCTACAAGACTATTTTAAGCAGAACCCATGGAATTTCCCTGGTGGCCCAATGGTAAAGAACCCATCCATCAATGCTGGAAAGGAAGGTTCGATTCCTGGGTCGGGAAGATCCCCTGGAGAAGGAGATGACAATCCACTCCAGTATTCTTGCCTGGGAAGTCTCATGGATAGAGGAGCCTGGATGGCCCAAGTCCATAGGGTCGCCAAGAGTCAGACACCACTTACAGACTAAACAAGAGCAAAGCAGAACCCATAAACATAGTTGCTTATCTTCTTGCAGATTGTTTGAGAAAGAATGTGTGAATCATATTAAATATAGAGGTGTTTTATTTATTTTTTACTACATGGAGAGGGAACATATCTGTATTCACCAAGTCACTATTTTTAATATATAAACTTCGAAGACTGTATTGTATTTCCCATTTGACCCTCCAAATGTGTGTCACATCTTCCTACGTGGATTTCTTTCTCTGAGGCTAATCTCTGAGGAGATAAAACAGTTTCTTTAACCTGTGGATTCAGAAGGAAGGACAGCAAATAACAAAGCCAGAGCTCATGGAATTTTATTCCACTTGTCTCGCCTTGCTGGGTCAGCTCTGATTGACTGCTCTCATCAGAGACTTTCTCTCCCTCCAGACTCCCATTTATTGCTTCCTCCCCGCTCCAGTGTTGGGTTCCTCATGGTTTACTTTCCCACACCTTTATTAGCCCCTCATCAAATAGCTTTAACTAGTGAAAACTATCTGTTTTCTTCAGGGTCCCTGGCTGAAACAACATGCCATTATTGGACTATATCCTTATTTATTACATTATTTTTCTAATACTTTTCATTTAGGGTTTTCTTGAATATTTTGAATCTAAATACTGTGGTAATGAAAATGGACGTACACAGTTCTGGGGGGCAGATTTGGTTATTTTTAAATTATATTTTTTGATTGCTGATATGTAGAAATGCTTACTAACATCCACCAACACTGATAAAATCTTTTATTATTTCTAATAGTTTAACTGTGGATTTTCATACATTTTTATGAAGATAATCATATGAGCTATAATTATGATTTTGATTCTTTCTTTCCAATCTAGCTGCTTCTTATGCCTGCTTGTATCTTACTGCACTGCCTAGGACATATAATAAAATGTTGATTGCAAGCAGTATTAATGGGCATTAACTTCTTCCTGATTTCAAAGGAAATGCCTATATTTCATCATTAAATATAAAATATTGCTTTGGGATAAATTTCTAAATGTTGATCTCCACAGAAATTCCTAGATATATTTTACTATTATCATTTTTTATTTTTTTAATTTTTAAGTTCTTTATTACTCCTTTAATTTTCATTTTTAAAACCTACTATTGCCTTGCAAAAGACCCTATTTTTAAGGCAAATTTCATATATATTTTAAAATAAATTTTGTGATTTTTTTTTTTAATATTGCATTTTTGAGAGTCTAACCTCTACTCTATATTTTTAACCTTTGCTTTTTGGTATTTGTTATCAATTTTGTACCTTTAAGAATCCAATCTTCAGTACCCATTTTTACTTAGGAGTGTGATTACTGGCTTAATTGCTCTCTCCCCTTTTAACACTCCCTTTTCTCCCCCAGGTCACCTTAATCTCCCTCCCCCTTCTCTTCTCTGCTTAACACTGTGAATCTCTTTGGGTATTCCAGGCTGTGGAGAACACTTAGGGAACTGATCACTGGCTAGATTGATCTCTCTCCTTTTGACTTCCCCTTTGCTTCCCTGGTGGCTCAGAGGTTAAAGCGTCTGCCTGCAATGCAGGAGACGTGGGCTCGATTCCTGGGTTGGGAAGATCCCCTGGAGAAGGAAATGGCAACCCACTCCAGTATTCTTGCCTGAAGAACCCCATGGACAGAGAAGCCTGGTGGGCTACAGTCCACGGGCTCACAGAGTTGGACACGACTGAGCCACTTCACTTTCTTCTCCTCCTGGTCACCTCTATCTCCTTCCTTCCTCTTCTCTTCTCTGTGGAACTCCATGAAACTCTCTGAGTGTTCCAGACTGTGGCGAGCAAATAGTGAATTGATTACTGGCTAGATTCTCCCTCCCCTTTTGATTCCCCATCCTCCTGGTCAGCTCTATCTCCCTCCTCCCTCTTCTTTTCTCCATGTAACTCTGTGAACCTCTCTGGGTGTCCCTCACTGTGGAGAATATTTTCACCATTAACCTAGATGTTTTATCATCAGTGCTGTATGGATGCAGGTCTTGAGGCTACTGTAAGAATAAGACTGAAAGCCAGAAGCAGGAGGCTTAAATCCAAAACTTGAGAACACCAGAAAACTCCTGACTCCAGGGAACATTAATCGACAAGAGCTTATCTGAAAGCCTCCATATGTACACTGAAACCAAGCTCCA
>SJYT01062796.1:109085-217151 GCA_006410635.1 Cephalophus harveyi | reverse complement strand
CACTGCCGATGGTGACTGCAGCCATGAAATTAAAAGACGCTTACTCCATGGAAGAAAAGTTATGACCAACCTAGATAGCATTATTGAAAAGCAGAGACATTACTTTGCCAACAAAGTTCCGTCTAGTCAAGGCTATGGTTTTTCCTGTGGTCATGTATGGATGTGAGAGTTGGATTGTGAAGAAAACTGAGCACTGACGAACTGATGCTTTTGAACTGTGGTGTTGGAGAAGACTCTCAAGAGTCCCTTGGACTGCAAGGAGATCCAACCAGTCCATCCTAAAGGAAATCAGCCCTGGGATTTCTTTGGAAGGAATGATGCTAAAACTGAAACTCCGGTACTTTGGCCACCTCATGCAAAGAGCTGACTCATTGGAAAAGACTCTGATGCTGGGAGGGATTGGGGGCAGGAGGAGAAGGGGATGACAGAGGATGAGATGGCTGGATGGCATCACTGACTCGATGGCTGTGAGTCTGAGTGAACTCCAGGAGTTGGTGATGGACAGGGAGGCCAGGCGTGCTGCGATTCATGGGGTCGCAAAGAGTCGGACACGACTGAGCGACTGAACTGAACTGAACTTTATATCACATCAATGTATCTCTAATGATTTAATTTCACTAGCAAGTGTGTGAATTTTGCAATTGTTAAAAATGACTGGGTGAAGCTTATTGTTTTGAATTGCTTCGAGGTATATCTTTCTTATAACTTATCTCCTTTAATTATCACAATTTTAGGGTATACTTTAAATGAAAGATATATTCAACAAATATGAACGGAGAATCTACTGTATGAGATACCCTTTTGCCTGCAGAGAATACAACAGTGATAAAACATACCCAGTCCCTGCTCCACAGAACTCTCATGGTATTAATACAAAAAGGCAACAAAAAGATAAGCAAATAAATATATGCTATAATGCCAAGTAGTGATCAGAACCCTGAATGCTTGTGCTGGGGGGATGGAAGTACTATTTTTGGTAATGTGAATTCCATTCCAATGATTGGCTGTTTAAATAAGACTGAGTTACAGAACTCAGGAGATTTGTCAGCATAACTTTGTAAAATCTTGTTATCAGTTTGGTGTGGTTTCAGTTGAACACTGATTTTTTTTTTTCTTATTTCAATTTGCTTGAATGCTTTTAAGTTTCATGCTGTTTCAAGTTTCAAGAAGTGGCCCAATGTCAAAGAAAAATGCTAAGAATTTCATCTTGTTTTGGATAACAACTGAATGAAGCCACATAATTACATGACCATCCCCACCCCTTCAAACCTGCAGTGGCCCAGATTTGTTTGAAATTTAGCACAAAACTGCATTGTTATCAGAGGATGTTCCCATGAGATAAGAGAGGCCTGGCAGAATTGCAGTGGCAGCTTTGATTACAAAAATATTAAAACATTTCTTCCTTAATGACAAAGCCTTGTTGTTTACTTTTATGAGAGCAAGTTAGCACAGGTTTATTTTGAAAAATTTTGGTCTTAAGAGCGTCTTTCTTAAGATGCTTAAGAATTCTGGGCATGTCAGTCACTCTAGGCAGAAAAAGTATAAGATGTCAATTAAAGGGCAGGGATGGATTTTAACAAAGATATTAGAATTTAAACAGCCAAAGAGAATTTCTTTCAAAAACTACACTGGATGGGTACACATTAATTTCAGAATGTTGATATTACTCAAAACAAATAGGAAATTCTGATTTTCAAGTTGTCTCTCAAGCCAGTTTACAGACCACCCCAAACTTTGTTCATTCATTTGTCCTTCAACAAACATTTGTGAAGCCTTCTATCTGCCAACATGGTGCTTCTTGCTAAGTGTCTGTCAGTAAAATGGAACTATTGTTTTCTTTTGAGCTGACACTGCTGTGGGAAGACAGATAAGTTCTAGAAGAGGAAGTGCTTAGTGTAGCTGTGTACAGTACAAAGGGGAAGATTCAAGGGGAAGCTCTGCTTGAGGAGAGTGGAGAAGCTCCAAGGGGAGGTGACATGTGGGCTGAGGGTTTGAGGAATAGGTTCTTTAAGCAGAGGGAAACATGAGTTACCAAGCCAAACCTGAGTCTGTTTGCCATGCGCAGTAATGCCAATCTACTGACCCTGGACTGTGCTGAAGGAAAGTACGGTGTTTATTTCGAAGTATCTAACACCTAAGGGATCAAACAAGGAGAACAGGCAGCTCATGCTCAAAAGACCTGGCCTCCCCGATGGCTTTCAGGGAAGGGCTTTTAAAGGTAAGTTAAGGGAGAGGGTCACAAGGTACCTGATCAACTCATGGACATTCTTCTGATTGGTTGATGGTGGAGAACCGGGATGGTATTTCAGGAGTCAACATTATCAACATCTGGTTCCAACTGGTCTGGGGTCAACATTCTGGTGTTAGCTTGAAGTTAACTTCTACTTGATGGGAGTTTTCGTGTCTTCAAAATAACCCAAAGATACGGCTCAGGATATTATCGTTCGCTCTTGAGAAGGAACTAAAGGCCCTTGACTTTGTTTTATGGCTGAACTCTGTTTTGTCTTGATCGACTGCTTTCCTTCGTTTCTGCATTTTCTCACTTCTCTAATTAAATTTGCTCTTTGGAACTTGGGGAAGGCCTAGGAGGCTAAAGCTTTTCAAACAAGAAACAGGGAACCTGAGGGGCGGGGGTGGGGGGATCTATCCCTGCAAAGCCCCCACAGGGTCCTGCTCAGTTTCATTCATTTCTGGCAGTGGTCTCTGATTTTGTAGTTACACATTATTATTTTCACAACTAAGATGGCATAATTCAGTTTGATAACTTATTCAGCTGACTTGTCCTGGAATGATCTTGACCAATTCTAAAAAATAAATTTGCTTTCAGGGCATAAATACTTTCTACCATTAAGTTTCATAAATATTTATTAAGTAACTTATCACAAGCAATATGGTATGTCACTATGTAGGTAGCCCTGGATAATTCAAAAGAATCTTCTCATCTTTAAAAAAAATTTTTTTAATTGAGGTGAAATTTATGTAGTATAAGATTAACCATTTTAAAGTATACAATTCAGTGGTATTTAGTAAATTCACAGTGTTGTATAACTACCAATTACTCTGTGCATGCATACCAAGTTGCTTCAGTCATGTCTGACTCTTTGCAACCCTATGGAACTGTAGCCCACCAGGCTCCTCTGTCTGTAGGATTCTCTAGGCAAGAATACTGGAGTGGGTTGCCATTCCCTCCTCCAGGGAATTTTCCCGACCCAGGGATTGGACTGCCATCTCTTACGTCTCCTGCTTTGGCAGGTGGGTTCTTTACCACTAGCACCACCTAGGAAGCCCACCAACTACTCTACCTGGTTCTAAAATATTTTCATCACCCAAAAGAAAACTCTTTCTGGATCCACTGTGCATTCTCTATTTTTCCCTCCACCTAAGCCTCTTATATGCACCAATCTGCCTTCTCTCCATGTGGATTTACCTATTCTGAACATTCCTATAAATGGGATCATATAGTATACGACCTTTTATTATCTGATGTTTTTTTTTACTTAGAATAAAGTTTTCAAGGTTCACCTACAGTATAGAATGTTTCAATACTCTGTTCTTTTTTATGCCTGAATAACATCAGTATGGATTCTGTATGGATATGCCACATTTTGTGCGTCCATTCATCCACTGATGGACATTTGCATTGTTTGCGCCATTTAGCTGTTATGAATAGTGTTAAATATTGTAAGCATTTGTGTACATGTGTTTTTTGGGTATCTGGTTTCAGTTCTTTGGGGTATATGCCTAGAAGTAGAATTGCTCAGTTATATGGTAATTCTGTGTTTAACTTTTGAGGAACTACTAAACTGTTTGCACAGTGGCCGCACTGTTTCACATGCCCACCAGTAATATATGAGGGTTCCAGCTTATGAATATCCTCATCAACACAGGGCACTTTTCACTTTTTAAGTAATAGCCATCCTAGTGATGTGAAATATTGTCTCACCATGGTTTTGATTTGCATTACCCTTATGACTAATGATGTTGGGCTTGCTTTCTTATGTTTGCTGGCCATTTGTATATCTTCTTTCTTCCATCTCTGATAGTAATTTCAATCGAATTTATAAAAATGTTCTGAACACTAATAACCTCATTAGGATGAGTGAAGTACTTCACAAGAGGATTGATTTTAGGCAGGAGATAGTTTGCTCTGTAAATCATAGTTTGATTGCTTAAAAACCATTTTTATTATTTTCTGTTTATTATATTTATTATAATATTGCACACAAGTATTGTTATATTGGTAAAATATGAACTTGTATCTTCTCAGTCATAAGCATTATCTTATTCTCTGTAATAGCTTAGGTCTTATAGAAAGTTACTCAATTTGAGCCAGATCTATGATCCACCTATTAGTAATTCATAGCCTTTTGAGATATCATTAAAGGTTTTGTTTGTGGAATAAAGTTTCATAAATTGTGTGCTATCCCAATATGGATCTTTTGCTATATAAAGTACAGACCTAAGTTTATAAAAGATGGGAGAGATAGAAAGAGAGAGAGTGTCTTAGGGCTCAGAGAGATATTGAAGTTAGATTTCAACAATTCAACTCAACAATTATTTCCATATAGCATATTTATTCTATTGCCTCATCTGAAATAAAACTCTCCCTTTCTCTCACTCAAAAAGTGAAAGATATCTTTCTTAATATTTCCAAGGGAAGTTACTGCTCATTTTTCCTCATTAACTCCAGAAGTATACAAAGATTAGATAGACACTCTAACAAGGAAAGGTGAAGGTGAAGTCGCTCAGTCGTGTCCGACTCTTTGCGATCCATCCATGGGATTCTCCAGGCAAGAATACTGGAGTGGATTGCCATTTCCTTCTCCAGGGGATCTTCCCGACCCAGGGATCGAACCCAGGTCTCCCGCATTGGAGGCAGATGCTTTAACCTCTGAGCCACCAGGGAAGCCAAACAAGGAAAGGCCTAGAGCTAATGTTCTTTATCTGGAGAAAGAGAGATACCCCAGCACTATTTGCTGTGCCAATCAGTACCCCCCATAGTAGTTTTGTGTACTCAAAAATTTTGCGTTGAGCACCCACATTGTTGCAGAAATTGTCCAGGTTCTGGCCATATAGCAGTGAACAAAACAGGGCTTACATTCTATCAGGGGAGATGGATACATGAGCAAATATATGAGGTAGCTGTAAGTGTTGTGAAGCAAAATAGAATGCTCCCTGTCAGGAGCATGACAGGGCTGCTTGAAGACAGAGTGGTCAAGGAAGGTGTCTCTGAGGACATGCAGATTTGTGAAGAAGCTGTGAGCATCAGGAAAAGGGAACAACATGCGATCGGGCAGGCTTCATCCATTGGAGGGATGGCTTGGAGGTCAACATAGGGGAAGTGACATAATTTCAAAGGAGAGTGGTAGAAGATAAGTTCAAAGAAATAGTCAATTTAGGATAGGCCAGTGCTGGAAGTTTATTGCAGTCTTCCCAGGTGGCTCAGTGGTAAAGAATGTGGCTGCAGGAGACTCAGGTTCGATCCGTGGGTCAGGAAAATCCCCTGGAAGAGGAAATGGCAACCTAGTCCAATATTCTTGCCTGGAAATTCCATGGAGAGAGGAGCCTGGTGGCAGTGCATGGGGTCACAAAGAGTCAAACACGATTGAGCACACATGCACAAAGGTTTATTTTACTTGGAGCTGCAAGGATCAAAGGTATCAGTCTTTGTACTGGGAACCAAATCTAGCTTCAAGTGGGGTAAAGAGAGTCTGTATTAGTTTCCTGTCATTGCTGTAACAGATAACTGCAAGCTTAGTGGCTTAAGCCACAGAAGTTTATTTTCTTATGGTTCTGGAATCTGAAGTGTGCCAGTAGGGCTGCGTTTCTTTGGAAACTCTAGTGTGTGTGCTAGGTGTGTGCTAAGTCTCTTCGGTCGTATCTGACTCTTTGTGACTCCATGGACTGTAGCCCAGCAGAATCCTCTGTCCGTGGGATTCTCTAGGCAGGAATACTGGAGTGGGTTGCCATTTCCTTCTCCAGTGGATCTTCCTGACCTAGAAATTGAACCCATGTCTCTTGTCTCTCCTGCACTGGCAGACAGGTTCTTTACCACTAGCACCACCTGCGAAGCTCTAGAGGAGAATTCATTTCCTTGCCTTTACTTTCGTGTAGAGTCCACCCACACCCCTTGGCACATGGCCCCTTTCTCCATCTTCAAAGCCAGTACCAGCACTTCTTTCATCTCTATCATCTGCTCTGGTCCTTACATCTTCTCCCCTGATTCTCATCCTCTTGCCTCTCTTTTCTAAGGAGTCTTGTAGTTAGACTGAGCCCACCCAGATAATCCAGGATAATCTCAAGATCTAATTTAATCATACTTGCAAAGTCTCTTCTGTCATATAAGGTAACATATGCGCAGGGAAGCCTCGTGTGCTACAGTCCATGGGGTCACAAAGTGGTGGACACGACTGAGCAACTGAACAGCAACTGCAACATGCACAGATTCTGGAGGTTAGGATGTGGCCATCTGGGGTGGAGGAACTGGAATGTTCTTCAGCCCATCACTGTGGGTTTTCTTGCTTAAGAGAAGTCTGATTTCTTTTACAGTGCTAGTCCCATCCCTCCCCAGGCTGTATTTTCCCCACTGAAAGTTTCATTTGAAAGGTTCTTTCCCTTCACTTTCTGGCCAATGGTAAGGTAAAAATTTTAATGCATTAGAATTTTGGATTGCAAAATTTGTTGGATTGCAAATACTTGAGGGTAAAGATGGCCTTCGTTGTTGTTTAGTTGCTAAAACGTGTCTGACTCTTTTGCAACCCCATGGACTGTGGCCCACCAGGCTTCCCTGTACATGGGATTCTCCAGGCAGGAATACTGGAGTGGGCTGCCATTTCCTCCTCCAGGGGATCTTCCTCACCCAGGGATCAAATCCATATTTCCTGCACTTGGCATACAGATTCTTTACCACTGAGACTCCAGGGAAGCCAAAGATTGCCCTATTAATCTCTTTATCCCCAGTGCCTAATAGAGGTCAGAGTACACGTTCAATTGATATAGAAAGTGGTGGATTTTCCTGGTGGTCCAGTGGTTAAGAATCCACCTACCAATGCAGGGGACACGGGTTCAATCCCTGGTCCGGGAAGTTTCCACATATTGTGAGGCAACTAGGCCCATGCCCCACAGCTGCTGAAACCTGCACACCCTGGAGCTCATGCACTGCAACAAGAAAAGCCCCTGCAGAGAAGCCCAAACACTGCAACAAGAGAGTAGCCCCTGCTTGCTGAAACGAGAAAAAGCCTGTGGGCAGCCATAAGGAGATAAATAAACAAAAAATTTTTTAATGCATAGAAGATGGTGATGATGATTACATTATGAAATGAAGGAGGGTGTTGTTTATGGTTTTCTTAAAGAGGCCTATAGAAATGATGAGATTTTCTAATTCCAAGTATGAATGCAGATCTATTATATGAAAATCATATTTATTGTACATCCGTTTCCTGGACAGTTCCTAGGGGGAAAAATAGCTAGAAAGTATCAGGGAAGGAATTTTGCCATCTCAGAAAGAGAAAAACATATTTCTGGTGCCCAGTCTAAATTTTCCTTTTGGTGGTATTTTTAAAAACACGTGAAGTTGCAGCATTTGAATTTCTATCAAGCCCCACTTTTGGTGAGGAATCAGCTAAACATTCAGTTCAGTTCAGTCTCTCAATTGTGTCCGACTCTTTGCAACCCCATGAATCACAGCATGCCAGGCCTCCCTGACCATCACCATCTCCCGGAGTTCACTCAGACTCACGTCCATCGAGTCCGTGATGCCATCCAGCCATCTCATCCTCGGTTGTCCCCTTCTCCTCCTGCCCCCAATCCCTCCCAGCATCAGGGTCTTTTCCAGTGAGTCACCTCTTCTTATGAGGTGGCCAAAGTACTGGAGTTTCAGCTTTAGCATCATTCCTTCCAAAGAAATCCCAGGGTTGATCTCCTTCAGAATGGACTGGTTGGATCTCCTTGCAGTCCAAAGGACTCTCAGGAGTCTTCTCCAACACCACAGTTCAAAAGCATCAATTCTTCGGCACTCAGCCTTCTTCACAGTCCAACTCTCACATCCATACATGACCACAGGAAAAACCATAGCCTTGACTAGATCATCTATTTCCCATGAAGTGATGGGACCGGATGCCATGATCTTCGTTTTCTGAATGTTGAGCTTTAAGCCAAATTTTTCACTCTCCTCTTTCACTTTCATCAAGAGGCTTTTTAGCTCCTCTTCACTTTCTGCCATAAAGGTGGTGTCATCTGCATATCTGAGGTTATTGAAATTAATTAAGTAATATGAGCTTTCTTCTAATGTAGCTAACACCTCTCTGTGATGAAGAAATACAGTTTGGCCTCATAATGGTATCTCCAGAAAACGCCCTTGAGTATGGGGATGGAAGGTGATACAGATTAGTGAGGCATGCTGTGCAAAAGCTGAAGGTTGTACTAGCCTCTTGGTTGTAAGAGCCTCATGAAGAGGCTCTTGCGTGTAGGAGGCCTTTCACTCGCAGTGTTGCATCACTGCGTGGCAGTCCTGTGGAGTTGTTTACTGCTGAGTGTGCTGCCAAGGGGAGGAAAAAATTGCAAGGAGACACTTATTGAAAGGGAGCCCAAACAGAGCAGTGTGCTCTTCCAGGACAAGAATTCTCAGCCCTGGAATAATGAAATTCAAATTAAAGGAGCGTTCAGACTGCTGCTCAGATTCATCTGAAGTGTTCTCAGCAGTGTGTTAGGCATCACTGGGAACAACCTGTAAGATGCGCCATCTGTAACACATAGCATCCCAGACCTCATCAGAGAGCAGACAGTGTGATCCAAGCTGACCTCTGAAAAACAGTCAATGGAATTGCTGCTTCTGTATTTCAGCTTCCTGTGGTTTGCACTTTCTGCTAAGGTGATTTCTGTGACAAGAGGAGGATGAAAATCTCAAATGCCTGACAAAAATATATAATGTGATTTGACTCTTTCTTACAGTAGTCCCTGGTGGCTCAGGTGGTAAAGCGTCTGCCTACAATGCAAGAGACCCAGGTTCGATCCCTGGGTCGGGGAGATCCCTTGGAGAAGCAAATGGCACCCCACTCCAGTATTCTTGCCTGGAAAATCCCATGGAAAGAGGAGCCCTGTAGGCCCTCAGTCCATGAGGTTGCAAAGAGTCGGACACGACTGAGCGACTTCACGTCACTTCACTTTATAATAGTAAGATGAGTATTCATAGATATTGTTTATTTAAGATTAAAAGCCTTTATTTTACTATCACCTGAAAATCCTCTTGTCTTGTATGGATGAAGTTTGTCCAGGAAGCCACAGTCAGTCATATCAATTTTATCTAATTTTAGAGGAAATTTAAGAAATATCAAATCTTTGATTGGGCGACATGTTTGGTTATGGTTGTAGGATCTCTGTAGGTACTGTATGTTGCTCAGTTGCTCAGTCGTGTCCAACTCTTGGCGACCCCATGGACTGCAACACTCCAGGCTTTCCTATTGTTCACTGTCTCCTGGAGTTTGCTCAAACTGGTGTCCATTGAATCAGTGATGCCATCAAACCATCTCATCATCTGTCATCCCCTTTTCTTGCCTTCAATCTTTCCCACCAGCAGGGTCTTTTCCAATGAGTAGGCTCATTGGCCGTAGTATTGGAGCTTTAGCTTTAGCATCAGTCCTTCCAATGAATATTCAAGGTTGATTTTCATTAGGATTAGCTGGTTTGATCTCCTTGCTGTCCAAGGGACTCTCAGGCGTCTTCTCCAGCACCATAGTTCAAAAGCATCAATTCTGTGGTGCTCAGCCTTCCTTATGGCCTAACTCTACATCCATATATGACTAATGGGAAAATCACAGCTTTGACTATACAGACCTTTGTTGGCAATGTGATATTCTCTGGTTTTTAATATGCTGTCTAGGTTGTCATACCTTTTCTTCCAAGGAGCAAGTGTCTTAATTTCATAGCTGCTGTCACTATCTGCAGTGATTTTGGAACCCAAGAAAATAAAATCTGTCACTGCTTCCACTTTTCCCCCATCTATTTGCCGTGAAGTGATGGGACCAAATGACATGATCTTATTTTTTTGAATGCTGAGTTTTAAGCCAGCTTTTTCACTCTCCTCTTTCATCCTTATCAAGAGGCTCTTTAGTTCCTCTTCACTTTCTACCATTAGAATGGTATCATCTGCATGTCTGAGGTTGTTGATATTTCTCCTGGAAATCATGATGTACTGTATTTCCAGTTCCAACTCATTTACCCAAATAATTTTATTACTAAACACCTATCCCCTTATTATAGCTCAAAATAAATACTTAGTAAAACTAATGCTAAGTAGACAACTATCATTAATCCTTTATGGGCTTGTTACATAGGTTGCTCAGTGTTCAGTTGTGTCCAACTCTTTGTGATCCCATGGCCTGTAGACCACCAAGTTCCTCTGTTCATGGAATTTTCCAGGCAATAATATTGGAGTAAGTTACCATTTCCTGCTCCAGAGCATCTTCCCGACCTAGGGATCAAACCTGTGTCTTTTTTGTCTTCTGCGTTGGCAGACAGATTCTTTACCACTGTGCCATCTGGGAAGCCCCATTACATAGGCTAAATGAGCTAATATTAGTAGAGCCCCATTCCTGAGTCATTATTTATAAAATGAATAAAGAACATGAGAGTGAATTCCACTTATGCATCTCTCTTGGTAAGACAAAGTAAATTCCTTTGTTTGTCTGAACTTAATAAAGCAGGTCTGTATCATACTTAATTCACTTGGGGTAACAGTAAGGGGATCTTTTGTACTCCAAGTCTCTCTCACAGTAAGTTACTCATAGGTCTTCTTAACAAGCAATGTGTTATGGTTTTTGTTGTTGTTGTTTGATTGGTTGCTTTGTTGGTTGATTTTGGGGGTTTTTTTTTGGTGTGGGGACACACTATGCAATTTGTGGGATCTTAGTTCCCTAACCAGGATCGAACCTGGGCCACGGCAGTGAATGTATGAAATCTAACCACTGGACCGCCATCGAATTCCCAGTGTTTCATGTTTTTGTTACTTGAAGAAACAGAAGCTATAGGTATGCCTTATACCACAAATTCTTTCTTCTTCCTCTCTCTTCAACAGCAGAGTTCCTTGTTGAAAGTTATGAGGCAGGGATTAAAGTGCTTTATGCAAAAATGCAACATCCTCAGGTTTTAATAAAAGTTTTTTCTTTCTTTTTTTTTTAATAGTAACTAACTTATGTATGGTGTACTTCAAGGAGATTTAAGCTTCTTTAGGGAGAGCAGTCTTTAGAACCCTTCCTGGTGCCATCTACATTGTCAGCAGTGGTGCTCTGCTGACGGTACACCCATTGAGTACGCACTCAGTTGAAGACTTTCTCACTCTAACAGGGAAAATACAAGGCCATGGATCTAACTTCACTCCCAAATCCCACAAGCTGGGTCTTATCAGCAAAGGAAGTTTAGATCCTGTTCCTTGCAACTGTATCTGCATCTTAGAAACGTTGGACTTCTCATAAAGGGCTCAGTGAAAGTCGTTCAGTCGTGTCTGACACTTTGTGAACAATAGACTATAAAGTCCATGGAATTCTCCAGGCGAGAATTCTGGAGTGGGTAGCCTTTCCCTTCTCCGGGGGAATTTTCCCAACCCAGGGATCGATCCCAGATCTCTTGCTTTGCAGGCGGATTCTTTACTAGCTGAGCTACAAGGGAAGCCCTCATAAAGGGCAGGTATTCTAAAAAAGCATCATTAAGAGACATAGTGAGTAGAGAAGGAAAAAAATAATGGTAGCCCTAAGATTCTTTCTTCTTCTGTAGGGCTGTTTTCATGGAATCTATTTCATTTCTAGGATTATGGTACAATGCCATTTATTCTGGAAATTTGTAACTAAGGTATGAAAGTAAGTAATGAGGGAACTAAGCCAGAAACATACTGCCATAGATTGACCTTGAAATCCCAGTAAAGGAACTGAGATGTATCACTTCCCAGGTCTGCGCCCATCACCCAAACCACCTCAGCCGGACCCTCCCTTGAGCTGATGCTAAGCCAACGCCCAGTGTGTATTCCTCCAGAATTGGAGAAGCAAAAGTACATGAACCGCCCAAAGGAGAACCTTAAGCTGTTTCCTTTCCCCCACCTCAAGCACTGGCTAAAGCTCACCTAGAGATGCCGCTTCTTTGAACTCCACATGATACTGTTCTTTAGGCTGCTTCTATTTGTGGGACACAAAGTATGGTAAGCTGCAGTCCATGGGGTCGCTAAGAGTCGGACACGACTGAGCGACTTCACTTTCACTTTTCACTTTCATACATTGGAGAAGGAAATGGCAACCCACTCCAGTGTTCTGGCCTGAAGAATCCCAGGGACGGGGGAGCCTCGTGGGCTGTTGTCTATGGGGTCGCACAGAGTCGGACACGATGGAAGTGACTTAGCAACAGCAGCAGCAAGTTGTTTTTATACCGTCTCCTGGGTATCTACATTTTACCTGTATATTTGTTATATTTTAAAAATTACATTTTACAAGGGAGTATTACTCAGCCATAAAAACGAATGCATTTGAGTCAGTTCTAGTGAAGTGGATTAATCTAGAGCCTGTTATACAGTGTAAAGTAAGTCAGAAAGAGAAAAACAAATATAGTATCTTAATGCATATATTTGGGATCCAGAAAAATGCTACTAATGAGCCTACTTGCAAGGCAGCAATAGAGAATGCAGACATAGAGAACAGGCTTGTGGACACAGCAGTGGAAAGAGAGGGTGAGATGAATTGAGAGGGTAGCGCTGAAGCATGTACGTTACCAAATGGAAAATAGATGGCCAGTGGGAACTTGCTGTGTGATGCAGGCAGCTCAGCCTGGCACTCTGTGACCACCTAGAGGGGTGGGATGGGGTGGGAGGTGGGAGGGAGGTTCAAGAGGGAAGGGTTACATGTGTACCTATGGCTGATTCACGTTGTTGTAAGGCAGAAACCAACACAACATTGTAATGCAATTTAATTATCCTATTTAGAACTCTCCATCTTACTAAAATACCTTAAGCTGGTATTTCCTAAAATTGGCAAATGCCATTTTGAATGTTTGACTTTTTAACTAATACGTTGTCTTTTTTTTAGAGTGATTTTTATGTTCACAGGAAAACTGAGCCGATAATATGGGGAGTTCCCATTTATTCTTGTCTCCACACATGTATAACTCTCCCTATTACCCACACCCCCCACCAGAGTGGTACATTTGTTACAATGGATGGACCTACATTAACCTATCATTGTCATCCAAAGTCTGTTATGGTCTACATGAGAAATCACCTTTTTTCTTACCAACATGATTTTTTATTTGCTGCATAAATAGTGGTAATTCGTGGTACTTGATACTTTGTGCAGACATGAAAGTTCAGTTCATTTCAGTCACTTAGTTGCGTCCGACTCTTTGCAACCCCATGGACTGCAGCACACCAAGCCCCCTATCCATCAGCAATTCCCGGAGTTTACTCATTCATGTCCATTGAGTCGGTGATGCCATCCAACCATCTCATCCTCTGTCGTCCCCGTCTCCTCCACCCTTCAATCTTTCCCAGCATCAGGGTCTTTTCAAGTGAGTCAGTTCTTTGCATCAGGTGGCCAAAATATTGGAGTTTCAGCTTCAGCATCAGTCCTTCCAATGAATATGCAGGAGTGATTTCTTTTAGGATGAACTGGTTGGATCTCCTTGCAGTCCAAGGGGCCCTCAAGAGTCTTCTCCAAAACCACAATTCAAAAGCATCAATTCTTTGGCACTCAGCTTTCTTTATACATGGAAGAAGTTTCATGAAATCAGGAGTTGCCATTTTGAAAAGGGTCTTGCTTCATAAACTCAAGATAGGCCTGTTCATCACAATCCAATAGTACCCCCTCAGTCCTTTATAAATGGAATTTTCTTCTACTTCTATCCATTTCCCAGGGCTTATGGACCCATTCATAGTCTCCATATTTAGAATCAAAGGTTCCTTTCTGAAGAGATCCTAATCTTAAGGTAAAATGTGGTGCAAGTTCCTGAATTCCCACTTTCTTTTCACTGTTGAATATGCATCTGTAACATCTGAAGAATATATAATCCTGTTGATTGTGGAATGTGGCAACCTGCCTTCCAATAAATTGAGGATTAAGGGGAAAGAGAGATGCAAACATATATCCAATAGAATGACCCAGTCATGTTGTTAAAATTGTTCAAAATTATTTCAGGTGTGTGTACTATTGGGTCTTTGCCTCTTCTCTTAATTTCTTTAACTTCCCTGGTGGCTCAGATGGTAAAGCGTCTGTCTACAATGTGGGAGACCTGGGTGCGAGCCCTGGGTTGGGAAGATCCCCTGGAGAAGGAAATGGCAACCCACTCCAGTACCCTTGCCTGGAAAATCCCATGGACGGAGGAGCCTGGTAGGCAATAGTCCATGGGGTCGCATAGAGTTGGACACGACTGAGCGACTCCACTTTGTTTAACAATTTCTTTATGCAGATGAACACTGCTTAAACTGAGCAACTGAGCCGTTTGGCAGCTGACTCAGAATTAATCCATTTGGTATTTTATGATCTTTATTAATAACAATCAGGTCTGTGAAATCTCTTGAGATGGCACTGTGAAATAATTTTTTCAGAGCCAGTGCTCTTCTGTAATAAGCATGTGAGTTTGGTGTAACTGTAGAGAAATGGTCATAGAGTTGTACTGTTCTCCCATGAGATCAACCTGATGTAGTGATGAGAATCTTGGGAGAAGTTTGTCTGTTGAAGAAGCAAATTCATCTGTAGCTTCATCATAAACAACCTCTTCATCATTAGGATATATACTATATTTTCATCATACATTTCACTGGTTGTCCGTGGTCTTGGGTACAGACTTTGGTGGAACCTTATCTCTGAGAGCCTCGCTCTCTGAGTTTTTCTTAATTGCCAACTTTTTCTTCCGCTGCTGGTATTTCTACCAAACGTTGAGTGTCACCATTGTTTGTTCTTAATTTCTGAAATGCTGAAGCCTGGAGGAAAGGCAGCCGTCTTCAGTGGTTGGACCCGACTTTCCATCATCCCATCCTCTGCCACTGCAGCCTCTTGAGTTGCTTCAGTAGCGGCTTTGCGCTTCAGGCCTTTCTGTTCAAAAACCACTTTTGCTGTTGAATGTTCTGTGGGTTTTGACAAAAGTGTAGTAGCATTACACAGAATAGTTTCACTGCCCTGAAAATCCTCTGCACTCTGTGTAGCAGTCCTTCCCACCCCTCTATAGCCCCTGGCAACCACTAATCTTTTTACTGTCTCTATAGTTTTACACTTTCCTTAATGGCCTATAGTTTGAATCATATAAACTACTACTTTTCAAATTAACTTTTTTAAGCTTTGTTTCCTTCTTGTCTTTTCATGGCTTGATAGCTTATTTCTTATTTATTTTTAGCACTGAATAATATTCCATTGTCTGGATGTACCACAGTTTATTTATCCCTTCACCTACTGAAGGAATAGGTTGCTTCCGAGTTTTGGCAATTATGAATAAAGCTGCTGTAAACTACCCAGGTACAGAGTTTTGTATGGATGTAAGTTTTCCGTTCATTTAGTGAAATACCTGCGAGCATGATTGCTGGATCATATAGTATGAGTATGTTTAGTATTATATAAAATTACCACACTGTCTTTCAAAGTGGCTATACCACTTTGTACTCCCACCAGCAATGAATGTGAGTTCCTGTTATTCCTCATCTTTATCAGCATTGGGCATGATGGCCATTCTAATAGATGTGTGTCGTTGCTGTTCAGTAGCTAAGTTGTGTCTGACTCTTTGTGACCCTGTGGGCTGCAACATGCCAGGCTTCCATGTCCTTCACCATCTCCTGGAATTTCCTCAAACTCATGTCCATTGAGTCAGTGATGCCATCCAACCATCTCATCCTCTGTCGTCCCCTTCTCCTCCTGCCCTCAGTCTTTCCCAGCATCAGGGTATCTTATTGTTGCTTTAATTTGCGTCTCCTGAATGACATATGATGTTAGGCATCTTTTCATATGCTTACTTGCCATCTATACATTTTCTTTGGAGAGGTATCTGTTCATATCTTTTGCCATTTAAAAATTGGGTTATTTTATTTTTGAGTTTTTAGTTCTTTATTTATTTTGAATAACAGTCCTTTATCAATTGTGTCTTTTGCAAATGTTTTCCAGGCTGAGGCTTGAGTTCTCATTCTCTTGACATTCTCTTAAAAAACGGTTTTAATTTTAATGAAGTCTTATCTACTGCCTTTTGTGGATCTTATCTTTGGTGCTATATCTAAAAAATCATCGCCTTACTCAAGGTCATATAGATGTCTCTCCTTTGTTATCTTTAGGAGCTTTATAGTTTTGTGTTTTACATTTAGGTCCAGGATCCATTTTGAGTTAATTTTTATGAGGGCTCTAAGATCTCTGTCTAGATTAACTTTTTTTTGAATAGGGATGTCCAGCTGTTCTTTTTTTTAAATGAATTTGTAAAATATAGGTTTAAGGTTGAAGTAGAAGGTTATTAGGCCACCTGATGCAAAAAGCCAACTCATTGGAAAAGACCCTGATGCTGGGAAAGATTGAAGGCAAAAGGAGAAGAGGGCAGCAGAGGATGATATGGTTAGATAGCAACAATGACTCAATGGACATGAATTTGAGCAAACTCTAGGAGATAGTGGAGGACAGAGGAGCCTGGTGTGCTGCAGTTGACAGGGATCACAAAGAGTTGGATACGACTTAGCGACTGAACAAGAAGAAGATTATGTGAATTAGGGAGGTGGCCCCTAGTCACCAGAGTGATGCTGGATGCTCTCTGTGTGAACTGACCCAGAAGTAAAAGATTCTAGAAAAAATAATAAATCACTCATTTAATGAGAAAACAAAAGATTGAAGTAGAAACAGTCTTGGTTTAGAAGCAAATATTTTACATATCAAGGTGGTGTCATGAAATGACTCTGACAGTTACATTCATTCTATTTTTAGAAAACAATAAAATGCAAATGTGTCTACAGACCTCATTTTTACTGTACTCAATGGGTCTTCCTGGCAGTGGGCTGCCTGGTGGCTCAGACGATAAAGAATCTGTCTGCAATGCAGGAGACCTGGGTTCGATCCCTGGGTTGGGAAGGTCCTCTGGAGAAGGAAATGGTACCACACTCGGGGCTTCCCTGGTGGCTCAGAGGGTAAAGTGTCTGCCTGCAATGCGGGAGACCTGGGTGCAATCTCTGGGTCGGGAAGAACCCCTGGAGAAGGCTATGTGCTATTCTCTTCAAAGTGAAGTCACTCAGTCGTGTCCGACTCTTTGTGACCCCATGGACTGCAGCCCACCAGGCTCCTCTGTCCATGGGATTCTCCAGGCAAGAATACTGGAGTGGGTTGCCATTTCCTTCTCCAATTCTCTTCAAAGACTGTAATTAAACAAATATATTTTTCCCGCTGTCTGATCTTGCCAGAATGGGAACACTGAGTCCTGATCATTCAGTGAGAGAGCAGTTTTGCTGCAAATGAAATTTGCACTTTTCCTTCTTGGTATGTAGCATCCTAAATATTTGAAGCTGGTATTTATATACTTAGAGGCTATCGAAGAAAAGCTGGTCTGATTTTTACACTGAGGTCTCAGGGCCAGCTGTGACTCATGCTACTGATCAGTTTGTGTTCATTGTGTGCTAAGTGTTCACAACAAAGGAGTCTGGTGATGGCGAGGTTGAGTCAGTAAGATGATTTATCTCTTGTCTGTTCCATTGGAGAATGAGCCTTGGAGTCATGCCAAGATGATAAAAGCCAGCAGCATCTATGTTCTAAGGTGTCAGGCTGATGACTGCACAGCTGGGCATGTGCAGAGTGCTGCAGGCAAACCCTGGGTGATTTACATGCCACAAATATTTGTTCATTGGATCTGGCTGGCAGAAGAAACAGGAATTGCAGCAGATATCAAACATAGTCTTGTCCCCAACGGATCTCATTGCCACAAATTGACAGCTCTTCACCAATTTAAAAAACAGCACTAGTATTTAAGTTTTTCATTATTTTAGGAAGAACAAGCTAATTTAGATAATCCTAGGAATTGAAGTAATTTCTATGCACAGAACATTTACCTACTATAAGAAAATGAAACCTTTTTTAGATTCACTATTAGCATTAAAATGGCCTTATGAATTATTTCATTTATCTATGGATATTGAGCCAGGATAATGTACCTCACAGTAAACTTTGAAATTTAGTTCCACAAAGCAGTGCTATCCCTGTAGTAAAATAGAGGTAAAAGTATAAAACTCACTATGTACATGGCTCATAAATGTTCAGGTCTAGATAATGACATTTAATTTTCACCTTTGCTTATCATTTAAAATCAGACCGCTAGGCATTTTTAATCTAGCTCTTTAGAATGTTAAATGTTTTATTTGAAACGCATATTTAGTAGCAATTTAGTGTTCTATTTCCATGATACATTGATATTAAATAAAGCCCTGGAAAGAAGTAATTTATTACAGCTTGTTTCTCCTTTGTACAAGTCCCTATATGGACTTGATGTTGCTTGCTGGATATCAAAAGAGATTAGAGGCAGCATGATTTCAGATGAAAGAATAAGCATCTGCCTGTCCTAGGATTTTTCAATTAAAATTTTTTTTTGTCTCATTAAAGAAAAGTTACAACAGAATTCTAAATAAAACACAATTTTAAAGAGCTAAGTAATGTTCCTTAAATGTTTAATAGCTGATGCTTCAAGCTATTAAACATTTATATGTTTTCCATTGTACTGAAAGTAAAAGTCAACTTACTTGTTGAAGAATAGCTAAAATACACTGAAATTTTACACCCTAGTACAGTTATCAGTCTGTATTATTATGACATATCTACACCCAAATGGCTTTTCGTAACATGTACTTGAGCTCTTTTAAGACTTAGTTTTCATAATAGAAGATATGGGTTGTTTATTTACAGTTAGATTCAGTGATAGAGGGTATGTTTGTAATTGTATGCTTTTGGTCCAGTCTGTGTGGGTGCTCAGTGGCTCAGTCGTGTCTGACTCTTTGTGACCCCACGGACTGTAGCCTCCCAGGCTCATCTGTCCATGGAATTTTCCAGACAAGAATACTGGAGTGGCTTGCCAGCTTCTACTCCAGGGGATCTTCCCAACCCAGGGATCGAAGCAGTATCTCTTATGTCTGCTGTACTTGCAGGCAGATTCTTTACCACTAGCGCCACCTGGGAAGTTCTTTAGGTCTGATATCTCCAACTTTAAGGTGTGAATATAAAGAAAAATTTTGCAGATTTGTTTTACTTGGGGAGTAAATTCCTCACAGGAAGGAAAAACTTCAGGTGGATATATTAAGAATGATTGTGTTGGCATTTATAATTCTCCATCTTTCCCATTGTTTGAGAATATAGATGTCTGATCTATAAGATAATTTTTGGTTTATGTGTTTGAAATCAATAGAAAGCAAATACATATTAGTAAGTAGAGTTTGACATTATTAATGAACAATTTGGAGGATACTGCATATATCTTACTTCATGCAATACACAAAAATAAATTACAGGTGAAATAAAGATTTACATGTGAAAAGTAAAGTGAAAGTCACTCAGTCGTGTCCAACTCTTTGCGACCTCATGGACTATCAGTTCAGTTCAGTCACTCAATCGTGTCCGACTCTTTGAGACCCCATGAATCGCAGTATGCCAGACCTCCCTGTCCATCACCAACTCCCAGAGTTCACGCAGACTCGCATCCATCGAGTCAGTGATGCCATTCAGCCATCTCATCCTCTGTCGTCCCCTTCTTCTCCTGCCCCCAATCCCTCCCAGCATCAGAGTCTTTTCCAATGAGTCAACTCTTCGCATGAGGTGGCCAAAGTACTGGAGTTTCAGCTTTAGCATCATTCCTTCCAAAGAAATCTCAGGGCTGATCTCCTTCAGAGTGGACTGGTTGGATCTCCTTGCAGTCCAAGGGACTCTCAAGAGTCTTCTCCAACACCACAGTTCAAAAGCATCAATTCTTCGGCGCTCAGCCTTCTTCACAGTCCAACTCTCACATCCATACATGACCACAGGAAAAACCATAGCCTTGACTAGACGGGCCTTAGTCATGGACTATACAGTCCAAGGAATTCTCTAGGCCAGAATACTGGAGTGGGTAGCATTTCCCTTCTCCATGGGATCTTTGCAACCCAGAGATCAAACTCAGGTCTCCTGCATTGCAGGTGGATTCTTTAACAGCTGAGCCACAAAGGGAAGCCCGAGAATCCTGGAGTGGGTAGCCTCTCCCTTCTCTAGCGGATCTTTCCAACCCAGTGAAAAGTAAGAGTACTGAAAGAAAATATGAAAAAACTGTATTACATACCATTAAAGTATGAAAGCCATTCCCTAATACAACACTAATATTGAAAACATATAAAAGAAATGATTGGAAGGTTTGAGTATCTATAAATGTAAACAAATGCTCCCTAAGAAAATATAAATTTTTAAAAACTGGGAGAAATATTTATGCAGGGGTAACGATGCTTGAAACAATGGCATGAATACTTTAAAAACCTTTTTATATTAAAATGTATATTCTCCTACAAACATATGGATACCAAGGACGAAGGAGGGTTGGATGAATTGAGAGATTGGAATTGACATATATACACTATTGATACTATGTATAGAATATATAACTAATAAGAACCTATTATATAAGTTCTTATATATTGTATACCACAGGAAAACTCTACTCAATGCTCTGTGGTGACCTAAATGGGAAAGAAATCCAACAAAGAGGAGATACATGTATACATATAGCTGATTCACTTTGCTGTACAGTAGAAATTAACACAGCATTGTAAAGCAACTATACTCCAATAAAAATTGACTTAAAAATAAAAACATAAAACAAATAAAGTATATGTTCTCTAGTCCTTTAACAGGTATTTAAATAATCTCCTGATATATCTGAAGTCATAGGCTAGGAGATACAGATTAGACTCAGGTGGGTTCTTCAAATGGCCCCAAATCTAGAGTTTCATTTCCATTGTTAGTATCTGTCCATAAATGGTTATCTTTAAATCATAAAACTATATCCCACTTTAAAACCTCCAAATAGAGTTGGTTTTATCTAACATTAATGTCATAATGACTTTTTAAGATAACTAAATTAAGTAACTTCCAAGTATCTGTGATATAATGACTAACAGACCCCTAGGACTTAATTGCCATTATTTGACAGACATATACAAACACATATACGTGTTTGTTAGTGTAATATGGTCACTTCTTAGACATAACTTTATCCTTCCAATGCAACTGAAAAAGAGCCCCACTTTGCATGATTAAACCGCAGCCCCCTTTTCTGTGTTCATGGAACAAAAAGAGAAGATAGTCATCTGCTTTTCTTGAACTGCCAAGAAGGGCACATGCACTCTGACCTCACCTTTAAATTTAACCCAGTATATAGATGGACTTGAGGCTGCTCAAAATGCTTCTCAAGGAATTTCCCCCAAGCACTAATATCTGAATAGCCTGAAAAAATATGCAAGAAAAACTTTCGTCTCCCCTGACATGAAGTTATGCTCAGCATGCTAACTATAAGGCCAGGGCTTAGTTTCAGAAAAACAAAGAACAACATTTTCCCATTCTTTGTGATGTTTCTGCTAAAATAACAGTCTTATGATTCTTTTTCTTCTCTATAGTCAACATTTCTTAAGTGCCTACAGTGGGGTGAGACTTGCTTCTAAAGATTTAAGCATGTGTTTTGAGCAAGGCTTTACCATTCTGTCAACAGTAACTTTTTTAAAAAGCATGCTGTCAACAGTTACATTTTCTTAAAGAACTAAAAGGAACAAAACAAAATATTCTAGTTCTCTATTAAAATGTAAAACCTCCTGTGGTGACCAGTTGCTACTGACCTCTGCTGATAACTGGAAATATTACAACATGCTTGCTCCTTGGAAGAAAAGCTATGGCAAACCTAGACAACATATTAAAAAGCAGAGACATTACTTTGCTGACAAAGGTCTATCTAGTCAAAGCTGTGGTTTTTCCAGTGATCATGTATAGATGTGAGAGTTGAACCATAAAGAAAGCTGAGCGCTGAAGAATTGATGCTTTTGAACTATAGTGTTGGAGAAGATTCTTGAGAATCCCTTGGACTGCAAGGAGATCAAACCAGTCCATCCTAAAGGAGATCAGTCCTGAATATTCATTGGAAGGACTGATGTTGAAGCTGAAACTCCAGTACTTTGGCTACCTGATGCAAAGAACAGACTCATTGGAAAAGACCCTGATCCTGGGAAAGGTTGAAGTCAGGGGGAGAAGGGGATGACAGGGGATGAGATGGTTGGATGGCATAACCAACTCAATGGACATGAGTTTGAGCAAGCACTAGGAGTTGGTAATGGACAGGGAAGCCTGGCGTGCTGCAGTCCATGGGGTCACAAAAAGTCAGACATGACTGAGCGACTGAACTGAACTGAACTGATTGAGTCACTACTAAATGATACCTGTTGCAATAAGCACTTCACATAATTTTGATGTAATTTTGATATTACCTCCATTTTGCAGGAGAGAAACCAAGATTCAGAGAGGTTAACAAACTTGCTGAGTTCTCATAGCAAGATCCAAACCCAGAACAACCTGACTTTAAACCCTGTTCTTAACCAATGATCTACTTTCCTCTCAAAATTCCTGCAGTAGAGGGGAACAATTTAATATGTGTCTGTTCATTCACATTGACAGTGTGCTAGGCCCTCGGCTAGTCTCTAAGGATACAATGGTGAAGACAGGCTAGGTCCCTGCCTTTGTGAGCTTGCATTTGTTTGAAATGTATAAATACCTGATAATAGTTAAGTGGTGGCTCAGTCAGTAAAGAGTCTGCCCACAGTGTGGGAAACCGGGGTTCAACATCTGGGTTTGGAAAATCTTCTGCTGAGGGGAATGGCAACCCACTCCAGTATTCTTGCCTGGAGAATCCCATGGACAGAGGAGCCTGGTGGGCTACAGTCCATGGGGTCACAAAGAGTCAGACACAACTGAGCGACTAACACTTTCACTTTATGGGAGGAAAAGAAAGGAAAATGGACAGACCTTATGAGAGGGACAGCTTTCTATAGAGGCAGAGAAGCCTCCTTGAGAACTGTTGGCTTGCGGGAGACCTTGGATGAAGTGAGGATGAAGGATGGATGAGGTCGTGCAGATATTTGGAGAGAGGAGCATGTGTCAAGGAAGAAACTGTGAAGCCATGAGGTGGGAACACACTTGTGTTTGAGGAAAATAAGGACTGCTAGTGTGGCTGGAGAGGGAAAAGTGAAGGAAAGGATAAGTGGAAATGAGGAAACAGCCAACCAGGAGGCTTTGTAGCCCGTGGTAAGAGTTTACTTTTTTTTTTTCTTTTACATATGCAATAGAAATCCATTGAAGAGTTGGGCACAGTGGAGAGACTGGGTCTCCATAACCCTGGCTTTTGGAGGACATGCTGTCAAGCAACTATAGAGAAAATAGGAAGGGCCGTTAAGATGTTGCCCTCATCCCCCAGAGAGAGATAAGGGCTGAGATGCAGCGTCAGCAGTGGAAAGACTGGAGAGTGGTTGCATTTGGGGTCTATTTTGAGAATCCAGGGGATTTACTGTCTAACTGAGGATATGAATAAAACTCAGACCAACTGGACAATAAAGACAGTGTTCTGTTAAGAATGCATTGTAGAGACTTCCCTGGTAGTCCAGGAGTTAAGACTCTGTGTTTCCACTGCAGGTTTGTTTCCTGGTTGGGGAACTAAAATCACACATGCTGCAGTTAGGACCAAAGGGGAAAAAAATAGAGAGAACTGTGTTGTTAGCTGCAAATTCTTCCAGTATCTCCTGTACATCCTTGGAGAAGGCGAGATCTGGTCACAGTGATGGGTGTTTTGAGATAGGGGAAGGTTGTCATAGCCCGTTTGCATTTTCCTGGAGAGTTAATTTGGACTGTGAAGAAAGCTGAGTGCCGAAGAATTGAGGCTTTTGCGCTGTGGTGTTGGAGAAGACTCTTGAGTGTCCCTTGGACTGCAAGGAGATCCAACCAGTCCATCATAAAGAAAAGCAGTCCTGATGCTGAAGGTGAAACTCCAGTACTTTGGCCACCTGATGCGAAGAACTAGCTCATTGGAAAAGGCCCTGATTCTGGGAAAGATTGAAGGCAGGAGGAGAAGGGGATGCCAGAGGATGAGATGGTTGGATGGCATCACCAACTCAATGGACATGATTTTGAGTAAGCTCTGGGAGTTGGTGATGAACAGGGAGGCCTGGCGTGCAGTCCATGGGGTCGCAAAGAGTCGGACAGGACTGAGTGACTGAATTGAACTGATGCTGCCCCAGACAGGGATGGAAGGGAGGGAGGGAGGGAGGGAGGGGTTGGCAAGCCGGTTCCTTGTTCGGGAGGGCAAGGGTGGATCCTGGGGCTGGGCTTGCAGGGTGGCTTGGGTGGTCTGCCCACTGCCTTGATGGTGCTGTGTGCAGAGTGCACATCCTGCTTGTGCCCCCACTCCTCAGAAGCGGCAGTTGGGTTTTTGGTCTTTTTATAACTTATTGTTCATAATGTGCCCCAGTTGTGCACATATAGAGTTATTTTTAGTCTGTTACATTTTCTTTGTATTTTGTCGCCTTGAGATGTTTGTCCAGGTGCAAGCACTGCAGCAGAGGGTCCCAGGCCCCAGATTTCAGGTCCCAGCCTCTGTCAGTGAGGGTGGTAGCCTGAGCTAGAAGGAGTGAAGAACGGGTGGGTTTTTCCAGGCTCTAAGGCACTCATTCTCTAACTGACGCCTGTGGGCACAGTGGAAGGGGCAAGCCAGCTCTCAGCCTGCTGTGGCAGGTGGACTAAATTCCTGCAGTAGAGGGGAACAATTTAATATGTGTCTGTTCATTCACATTGACAGTGTGCTAGGCCCTCGGCTAGTCTCTAAGGATACAATGGTGAAGACAGGCTAGGTCCCTGCCTTTGTGAGCTTGCATTTGTTTGAAATGTATAAATACCTGATAATAGTTAAGTGGTGGCTCAGTCAGTAAAGAGTCTGCCCACAGTGTGGGAAACCGGGGTTCAACATCTGGGTTTGGAAAATCTTCTGGTGAGGGGAATGACAACCCACTTCAGGATTCTTGCTTGGAGAATTCCATGGACAGAGGAGCCTGGTGGGCTACAGTCCATGGGGTCACAAAGAGTCAGACACAACTGAGCGACTAACACTTTCACTTTATGGGAGGAAAAGAAAGGAAAATGGACAGACCTTATGAGAGGGACAGCTTTCTATAGAGGCAGAGAAGCCTCCTTGAGAACTGTTGGCTTGCGGGAGACCTTGGATGAAGTGAGGATGAAGGATGGATGAGGTCGTGCAGATATTTGGAGAGAGGAGCATGTGTCAAGGAAGAAACTGTGAAGCCATGAGGTGGGAACACACTTGTGTTTGAGGAAAATAAGGACTGCTAGTGTGGCTGGAGAGGGAAAAGTGAAGGAAAGGATAAGTGGAAATGAGGAAACAGCCAACCAGGAGGCTTTGTAGCCCGTGGTAAGAGTTTACTTTTTTTTTTTCTTTTACATATGCAATAGAAATCCATTGAAGAGTTGGGCACAGTGGAGAGACTGGGTCTCCATAACCCTGGCTTTTGGAGGACATGCTGTCAAGCAACTATAGAGAAAATAGGAAGGGCCGTTAAGATGTTGCCCTCATCCCCCAGAGAGAGATAAGGGCTGAGATGCAGCGTCAGCAGTGGAAAGACTGGAGAGTGGTTGCATTTGGGGTCTATTTTGAGAATCCAGGGGATTTACTGTCTAACTGAGGATATGAATAAAACTCAGACCAACTGGACAATAAAGACAGTGTTCTGTTAAGAATGCATTGTAGAGACTTCCCTGGTAGTCCAGGAGTTAAGACTCTGTGTTTCCACTGCAGGTTTGTTTCCTGGTTGGGGAACTAAAATCACACATGCTGCAGTTAGGACCAAAGGGGAAAAAAATAGAGAGAACTGTGTTGTTAGCTGCAAATTCTTCCAGTATCTCCTGTACATCCTTGGAGAAGGCGAGATCTGGTCACAGTGATGGGTGTTTTGAGATAGGGGAAGGTTGTCATAGCCCGTTTGCATTTTCCTGGAGAGTTAATTTGGACTGTGAAGAAAGCTGAGTGCCGAAGAATTGAGGCTTTTGCGCTGTGGTGTTGGAGAAGACTCTTGAGTGTCCCTTGGACTGCAAGGAGATCCAACCAGTCCATCATAAAGAAAAGCAGTCCTGATGCTGAAGGTGAAACTCCAGTACTTTGGCCACCTGATGCGAAGAACTAGCTCATTGGAAAAGGCCCTGATTCTGGGAAAGATTGAAGGCAGGAGGAGAAGGGGATGCCAGAGGATGAGATGGTTGGATGGCATCACCAACTCAATGGACATGATTTTGAGTAAGCTCTGGGAGTTGGTGATGAACAGGGAGGCCTGGCGTGCAGTCCATGGGGTCGCAAAGAGTCGGACAGGACTGAGTGACTGAATTGAACTGATGCTGCCCCAGACAGGGATGGAAGGGAGGGAGGGAGGGAGGGAGGGGTTGGCAAGCCGGTTCCTTGTTCGGGAGGGCAAGGGTGGATCCTGGGGCTGGGCTTGCAGGGTGGCTTGGGTGGTCTGCCCACTGCCTTGATGGTGCTGTGTGCAGAGTGCACATCCTGCTTGTGCCCCCACTCCTCAGAAGCGGCAGTTGGGTTTTTGGTCTTTTTATAACTTATTGTTCATAATGTGCCCCAGTTGTGCACATATAGAGTTATTTTTAGTCTGTTACATTTTCTTTGTATTTTGTCGCCTTGAGATGTTTGTCCAGGTGCAAGCACTGCAGCAGAGGGTCCCAGGCCCCAGATTTCAGGTCCCAGCCTCTGTCAGTGAGGGTGGTAGCCTGAGCTAGAAGGAGTGAAGAACGGGTGGGTTTTTCCAGGCTCTAAGGCACTCATTCTCTAACTGACGCCTGTGGGCACAGTGGAAGGGGCAAGCCAGCTCTCAGCCTGCTGTGGCAGGTGGACAGGGGGCCTTTCTTTCCCACAAAGGCTTCTTCTCCCCAGAAGTGTGTGTGTGCGTGCGCGTGTTGGCTTAATGAAGCCGACCAGATCTTGCGTCCCTTGTGGTTTCCTGTGCCCTACCAACCACAATCCAAAGTCAACAGCTTTTCCTTCCTCTTTTCCTTTATTTTTGTATGTTCGTTTATAAACACTGACATTCAAGCTTAAAGGCTAAGAAGGGTATGAAATGAGCCTGAATCAGAGAAAATTTAAGAGGTGCACAAACAAGGTTTTTTGCCTTGATTTTAAAGTGTTGGTAGGCTTTGTAGTGGAGAAGGCAATGGCACCCCACTCCAGTACTCTGCCTGGAAAATCCCATGGACGGAGGAGCCTGGTGGACTGCAGTCCATGGTATAGTGAAGATTCGGACATGACTGAGGGACTTCACTTTCACTTTCATGCATTGGAGAAGGAAATGGCAACCCACTCCAGTGTTCTTGCCTGGAGAATCCCAGGGACGGCGGAGCCTGATGGGCTGCTGTCTATGGGGTCACACAGAGTCGGACACGACTGAAGCGACTTAGCAGCAGCAGCAGCAGGCTTTGTAGATTCTCATTCATACTTAAAGAAGGGTATGTGTGTATGTTTTCAGGGCCACGAGTTTGCTAGAGAACTCTAGGATGTTTGACCAAAAAAGAGAGAAAGCCATTACCTAACGCACTTATGTCTTGAAGAGTGTTTTTTTCCCTTCCCATTTTAAAAAATTGAAATATAAGTGATCTACAGTACTGGGTTAGTTCTAGGTACACATCTATTGACTTGATATTTCTTTATATTACAAAATGATCACCACTGAAATGAATTTTTTAAGTATAGATGAGTTTTGGGGGGTCTTTGTCATTCAATGTGAAATCCTCAATAAAAAATGTTTTAGCTTCTTCCAAGAAAACGAAACTTCACCTAACTGCATCAGGTTCCAACCTTGAGCTAAACAAGGGTACTTGAGTGCCTGCTTCTTTTCCTGTGTCTGCTTGATTGTTTTAGCTGAAGGGCTTTTCAGCCAGCATTTCTCAAATGAAAAATCTCTTCCGAGTGATTCATTTTTCACTGTGAGATGTGAGAATTACCTGTAGATATCGTGAATACATATATGTGCTTGGCTTTTGCTTCTCTGTTACATAGGTTCCTTCTGAACTGGGTCAGTTTTCAAGTCTTATTACAAAGCTCAGAGTTTTGGGAGCCCGACTGTGGGGCTAATTCCTGTTGACAAAAGTGAGCAGCCCTCAGAATTCCTGAATAACCTGTGAGGTAGACAGAACTGAGAATGATTTTATCAGAAGCAGTGACATTGCACACCCAGGAGCTGAAATGAAGCTGAACGCCCACCTGGAGCTAAGCCTTGGCTGTCACACCTGGACTGTTTGTCTCTTGGTAGACAGGGTGTATGTGTGTGTGTGTGTATGTGAGATAATATTTCATAGCATCTGAAATTCAGTTGATTTTTGGCAGCCACGCTCAACAGGATAATTCATGAGCCCGGCGCAGGCAGGGCCCCAGCCCCATCTCGGGAACATCCCTGTTATTTCCGGCCGGCTTTAGGCCGGAAGTTCCTGGCAGACAATAGAAAAGCACCAGGTGTTCCCAGCAGCAGCCTCCTCCTCCTCCCTTAAACACTGTGTTTGGCAGGTTTCCCAAAAGAGGAGAGGAACACTTGGTTGCACGTGCTTTATTGCACGTGGTGTCTGTCACCTCGCTGCTGCAGTATTTGTCCCGGACACCTCTGCAACCGGCAGTCTCTGAGGCATCCTGTGCGATTAAGCTTTGACCCTTTGGGACAAGGCCAGTCACGGGGCACGCCAGGAAGCTGACTCGTGCTTAGAAACCGGGCTGCTTTGAGGTTTCACTCTGGATTTTGCAAATCTGTTAAAGTGAGTTGGTCTTCCCACTTCGTGTAATGAAGGCTGGGCTTCTCAAGTGGCTCAGCGGTAAAGAAACTGCCCGCCAATGCAGGAGACGTGGGTTTGATCCCTGGGTCGGGGAGATCCCCTGGAGAAGGGAATGGCGCCTACTCCAGTATTCTTGCCTGGCGAATCCCAGGGACAGAGGAGCCTGGCGGGCTATAGGCCATGAGTCATGCAATCTGCTAAGTCAGACACAACGAAGGCTGCTCTGACTCCTATCTGTGAATTTCACCTTCTTACTTGGAATGAGACAATGGATTGCCTTTCCACTGCTGCTACTAAACTTCTCACCTTAATAGATGGTGGAAACATGAAGCTAAAATCTCCGAACTCTTTCTTATAGGGCTTTAAGGACTAGTAGTTTACTACTGACCTGAAAGAATGAACAAACTTTCCACATGCCAAGTTTATTTGTGAAGAAGTAGTTTATATATGCAATAAATGGGAGAATACTGAGAGTTCAAGCTTCCCAGGTGGCTCAGTGATAAAGAATCTGCCTGCAGTGCAGGAAACTTGGAGACCCCTGTTTGATCACTGGGTTGGGAAGATCCCCTGGAGAAGGAAGTGGTATTCTTGCCTGAGAAATCCCATGGACAGAGGAGCCTGGTGGGCTACAGTCCATGGGGTCGCAAAAGAGTTGGACATGACTTAGCAACTAAATAACAATAACAATTGAGAGTCTGGAAATAAACTCTCACATTTATGGAAAATTGGTTTTTCAACAAGGATAAATTGACTGTCAAGATACTCCAATAGAGAAAGGAACCGTCTTTTCAGTAAATGGTGCCAAGGAAACTAGATATCCACATACCAAAGAATGAAGTAGGAACTCAATCTCACATCATATTTTAAAATATTAACTCAAAATTGACTGAAGATCTGGATGTAAGAGCTAAAACTATAACACTATTAAAAGAAAGCATAGATACAAATCTTTATGATCTTGGATGAGGCAATAATTTCTCAAATATGATACCAGAGGTATCTTGGCTCCTTGATGGCCCAGTGGCTAAGACTCTGAGCTTCTACTGCAGCACTCCCAGGTTTGATCCCTGGTCAGGGAACCAGACTCCACATGCTACAACTAAAAAAAAAAAGAAAAATGATACCAGGCTCCAAAGAAAAAATAAATAACTTGGACATCAAACTAAAAGCTTTTGTGCTTCAAAGGATATGTTGAAGAAAATGTCAATTCCTCAAATAATTAATCATAGACTTATAATATGACCCACAGTTTCACGTCTAGGTATATGCACAAAAAAATGAAAATATTTTTCACAAAAACTTGTCCATGAATTTCCTAGCAGCATTATTCATAGTAACCCCACAGTGGAAAAAATGCAAACATCCATCCAACAAATAAATGGATAAAAGCATATAGTGTCTATACACAATGGAATGTGATTTGGCAATAAAAAGAAATGAAATACTGATATGTGCTACAAGACAGATGGCCCTTGAAACCATTGCACTTCGTTAAAGAAGGCCACACGTTGTATTCCACTCTTAGCGACCCCATAGACTGCAGCCTACCAGGCTCCCCCGTCCATGGGATTCTCCAGGCAACAGTACTGAAGTGGGGTGCCATTGCCTTCTCCGTATATGAAGTCCAGAATAGGCAAATTCCTAGAGACAGAAAGTGCCTTTAGTGGTTGCATGGGGCTGGGGAATGGTGGGGAAATGGGGAGTGATTCTAGCAGGTACAGTTTCTTGGGGTGATGAAAATTTCTAAAATTGGTTGTAATGATAGTTGCACAACTCTGTGAATAATAAAACCATTTAATTATAGACTTTAAATGAATGACTTGTATGCTATGAGAGTCACATCTCAATTAAGATGTTATAGGACTTCCCTGGCGGTCCAGTGGTTAAGACTCCACCCTCCCAAAGCAAGGGGCACTGGTTTGATCCCTTATTGGGGAACTAAGATCCCACAGGCTGACTAGCATGGCCAAAAATAAAGATGTTAGAATAAAGAATAAAGCAAGCATAGAAAATCGATGGGAAGAGACTGTTGTCGTTGTTGCTTAGTTGCCAAGTGGTGTCTGACTCTTGAGACCCCATGGACTGTAGCCCACCAGGCTCCTCTGTTGTGGGATTCTCCAGACAAGAATACTGGAGTGCGTTGCCACTTCCTACTCCTCCCCTGGGATCTTTCTGACCCAGGGATTGAAGCCGGGTTTCCTGCACTGCAGGCAGATTCTTTACCTCTGAGCCACCAGAGAAGCCTACATATGTGAGGTAACATTGTCATCTGTCCTTAGTGTTATTACAATATTTTTTGAACATATTCCTTACATAGGATATAACACCCCCATGACTTACATAAATACCTAGAAGTTTGAACAGCTTAATCCTCTTCACGTATTTTACCTGGCGCCACACTGCCCTTGCTTCTGGCAACAACCATGCATTTGTTATTCGTATCTATGAATCTGTTTTCATTGGTTTTTGTTTTTGTTTCTTATATTCCGCATATAAATAGATCATGCAATATTTGTCTATGTCTGACTTCTTTCACTTAGCATAATATCATCTAGATCCGCCATGTTGTTGCAAGTGGCTAGATTTTTCTTTATAATAAATCTGAGTATAATAAATGGCTGAGTAATATTCCAGGTTGTGTGTGTGTGTGTGTGGTGTAGAGATTAGCTGATGCCAACCTTTTCCAAAGTGGCTCATACCTATGACACTCTAGTCAGTGTGGAACAAAAGTCTGCTATTTCCACATCCTCAACACTTGATATTGACCAAATTTTAACTTTTTATCTTTCTGATGGGTGTAAAAAAATAGATGGATAGAGAGGATGGACTCTGTTATTAATTGTAGTTTTCCTCTATTTTTCCTTCTCCTCTCTTGGTATTCATCTGCTTTTCCAGATGTTTCTTGGAAAGAAGCAAAGATTTATAACCCGTTGTGGAAACCATAGGATTTGTTAGAAAAAGCTAGAGATAAAGACAATTGCATACAGCGTGTACTTTTAAGATTTCCTTTTTGTTCATGTTTCTGACTTAATTCTTAACTTTGCACCTATTACCACATACTGGCTCTTCTCTTCTCTTGCACAGAGATGGAAGAGCTTTGGAATCTTTAATAAAATCTCAGTTTCTTGCTCAAATCTGTCTACCGAGAACAAATGTAGTTTACTTTTCACCAAGCATGCCTTCAACAAATTGTCACGTGAGAGGTAGAGGAAAGCAGAGAGCACACAGATGTGCTCTTTTCCCCTACTTTATGGAAAAAATTATATCTCTGTCAAAATCAAAGAAGAGTCCTTTATTCCACTAGCTGAACTTCTTATCCTAAGCTGGGGAACTGTTATCAAGTAAGGAACATCAATGGAGGGAAGACAAAATCCAGGATAAAATACACTTTTAGGTGTTCGCTAAGCCGAGTTGCGGAGGGGAGCATCGGTACAGAGCATGGGGCACGGTTGCCTGGGATGCACCCTGGGATGTCAGCCTACTCTTGCCTAGACCTAGGCAACTGACTTTAGCAACTCAGTTGTTTCCTGTGAACCTAAGCTCCCTTTGTCGTTGAACTGAGGGATCTCAAGTCTTTCTAGATCTAAAAATCTAGATTTTATGCTTTCATAATTTTATCTAGAATTCTTTGAAGATCAATGCTAAATGAGCATGTGTTGGGTGCTCATTCATGTCTCTCTTTGCAACACCATGGACTCTATCCCTCCAGGCTCCTCTGTCCATGGAATTTCCCAAGCAAGAATACTGGAGTGGGTTGCTATTTCCTACTCCAAGGGATCTTCCTGACCCAAGGATCAAACCCGTGTCTCTTGTGTTGCCTGCATTGGCAGGTGGATTCTTTACCACTGTGCCACTTGGGAAGCCTGCTACATGAGCATACGGGTAGATAAATCTATAGTTGAATGAAAACTGTACCCAATACTTGGAGTAATGAGTAAATGTCATAAAAGAAGCAATCTCATGACTTTTCTCAGGCCTCTGGAGCTGTAACTGATTAGCATAGCATTTTTTAAACTTTTTATTTTATATTGGAGTACAGCCAATTAACAGTGTTGTGATAGTTTCACGAGCAGAGCAGAGGGACTCAGCCATACATATGCATGTATCCATTAGCATGGCATTTTAAGTTAATGTCTCAAAAAGAAAGAGCAAGTCTGTTAGTTTGGTGACCCACATAAAGATGAGCACAACAGACGTCAATTTCCAAACTTAGTTTATAAAGCTAACTGCTGCTGCTGCTGCTGCTAAGTCGTTTCAGTCGTGTTCGACTCCGTGTGACCCCATAGACGGCCGCCCACTAAGCTCCACCGTCCCTAGGATTCTCCAGGCAAGAACACTGGAGTGGGTTGCCATTTCCTTCTCCAATGCATGAAAGTGAAAAGTGAAAGTGAAGTCGCTCAGTCCTGTCCAACTCTTCGTGACCCCATGGACTGCAGCCCACCAGGCTCCTCCGTCCATGGGATTTTCCAGGCAAGAGTACTGGAGTGTGGTGCCACTGCCTTCTCTAAAGCTAACTACCAGGTTCCAAATGAATAGAGGCTCAGTTGGCCATAGTGAAACTTTAAAATATATTATCTAAAAATCTAGATTTTATGCTTTCATAATTTTATCTAGAATTCTTTGAAGATCAATGCTAAATGAGCATGTGTTGGGTGCTCATTCATGTCTCTCTTTGCAACACCATGGACTCTATCCCTCCAGGCTCCTCTGTCCATGGAATTTCCCAAGCAAGAATACTGGAGTGGGTTGCTATTTCCTACTCCAAGGGATCTTCCTGACCCAAGGATCAAACCCGTGTCTCTTGTGTTGCCTGCATTGGCAGGTGGATTCTTTACCACTGTGCCACTTGGGAAGCCTGCTACATGAGCATACGGGTAGATAAATCTATAGTTGAATGAAAACTGTACCCAATACTTGGAGTAATGAGTAAATGTCATAAAAGAAGCAATCTCATGACTTTTCTCAGGCCTCTGGAGCTGTAACTGATTAGCATAGCATTTTTTAAACTTTTTATTTTATATTGGAGTACAGCCAATTAACAGTGTTGTGATAGTTTCACGAGCAGAGCAGAGGGACTCAGCCATACATATGCATGTATCCATTAGCATGGCATTTTAAGTTAATGTCTCAAAAAGAAAGAGCAAGTCTGTTAGTTTGGTGACCCACATAAAGATGAGCACAACAGACGTCAATTTCCAAACTTAGTTTATAAAGCTAACTGCTGCTGCTGCTGCTGCTAAGTCGTTTCAGTCGTGTTCGACTCCGTGTGACCCCATAGACGGCCGCCCACTAAGCTCCACCGTCCCTAGGATTCTCCAGGCAAGAACACTGGAGTGGGTTGCCATTTCCTTCTCCAATGCATGAAAGTGAAAAGTGAAAGTGAAGTCGCTCAGTCCTGTCCAACTCTTCGTGACCCCATGGACTGCAGCCCACCAGGCTCCTCCGTCCATGGGATTTTCCAGGCAAGAGTACTGGAGTGTGGTGCCACTGCCTTCTCTAAAGCTAACTACCAGGTTCCAAATGAATAGAGGCTCAGTTGGCCATAGTGAAACTTTAAAATATATCCAGTGTTGACTGATAAGTTCTATTTGCACCAAATTTGATGTGGTTACTTTTCTTTTCTGCCTGGGGTATAATTTATATACAGTGAAATGCACTGAACATATAAATTGTTCTCTTAAAATACAGAGTTTAAGAGAACAATTCAGTGAGTTTTGACAATTGCATACATACTTATATGCAACCTACACCCCTATCAAGATACAGAATATTTCCAACCCCACAAAAGATCCCTCATGGCCCCTCCCAGTCAGTCCCTACCCAGAGATAAACGCGGTTCTAATTTCTTTCTCTCTCGATTAGTTTTTCCAGTCCTAGAACTCTATCAGTGGACTCATACAACATACACCCTTTTGTGTCTGTCTTCTTTCACTCAGTAAATTGGTTTTGAGGGTCATCCATTGAGCCAGGTTTATCTGTAGTTTCTCACAGGTTGGATTCCCTGGAAAGAGACAATGGTTAGCATGCAGGGCATTTATTAAGGAGGCCTCTTGGGATCTAAGGCTTTGGAAGGGAGGGAAAGAAGCAGGATTGAGCAGAGGGAGAAGTGGAACTTCTGGCAGCACTGCCGCCAGCTCTGGCTGGGTCCCTGGGGAGCTCTCGCGTCAGCTGCCACGGGTAGAATTCTCGCCTGCCAATGGGAGCACGGAGCTGCACGGCCTGTCAGAGGAATTTCAAGTTGCCCCACTCCCGTGTTAATCTGGCCTTGGACAGGGGCTGCTGCTCCAGGAAGAGATTGGTACTTTGGGTAAGACTATTTGTTTCAGCCAAGAAAATATGCCCCTTCCCCAGAGGGGCTGACTGCTGTTGGCTGTCTTCCAGAACGGCCCCAGCAGATGGAGAGGTAAGTCCTTCAGTTCTGAGGGGAGTGGACAGCACAGTGCTTTCTTTATGACTGAGTAGTGTTCCACCAAAATGGACGCACCAAATCATATTCATTCACGCCTGCTTCTGGTGTGGGCGGTTGGTCCGTTCCAACTTGCGGGTTATTATGAAGAAAGCTGCTGTGGGCATTCTCGAACAGTCTTTTTATGGATATATGTTTTCATTTGTCTTGGATAAATGCCTAGAAGTAGACTTCTGTCTGATAGGGTAGGTGCATGTTTAACATTATAGAAAAGGCCAGGCCAGGTTTCCCAATTCCAAATTGTCATTTTACACTCCTACCAACAATGTATGAAAATCCCAGTTGTTGTATATTCTTGCCAGCGTTTGGTATGGTCGATCTTTTTAAATACATACAGAAAAGACTCGAAAAGTGTCCTGATCACTTAGATGGAAATATCAGAAGGGATTTCTGCTTGAATTAGAGTTTAGACAGATTCTGAATTTATAAGCACAATTTCATACATATTTCTACAGCAAAAATCACATTTAACTTGTTGACTTCAAGCCCTTTGTTGTTTTGGTGATGTACTGCCATATCCAAATTTATTTCAAAATTAGTTTAACTTTTTGAAGTTCAGATTAAACTAAATGTGCCCTTAAAGGTTAACCTGTAGTTGAACCTCCTTAGAGGTAAGGTTTCACTCTATTTTTTTCCCAGGGGATGCAACTGATTTATTCTTCTTAATGTTTACTTCTTTCTATTTTTAAAGATATTCATTTATTTAAATTTTGTTTGTGTTTGACTGTATTGGGTCTCCGTTGCTGTGCGGACTTTCTCTGCAGTTGCGGAGAGCAGGGCTGCTCTGCAGTTGGGGAGAGCGGGGCTGCTCTCCGGTTGGGGTGTTCTGGCTTCTCGTTGTGGTGGCTGCTTCGCTGGAGCACAGGCTCTAAGGCGTGCAGGCTTCAGTGGCTGCGGATCAAGAACTCCAGAGCGCAGGCTCAGCAGTTGTGCACGCAGACTTAGTTGCCCTGTGGCATGTGGGTACTTCCTAGACCAGGGATCCAACTCGTGTCTCCTGCATTGCAAGGCAGATTCTTAGCCACCGAGCCATCAGGGAAGCCCTTGTTTACTTCTTTTCATATATTATTTATTTGGCCATGCTGGGTCTTTGTTGGGCCATGTGGGGACTTTGCTGCAGCATGCCAGCTTTCAGCTGTGGCAAGTGGGATCTAGTTCCCTGACCTGGGATTGGATCTGGGTCCCCTGCACTGGGAGCAGGAGAAGGCAATGGCACCCCACTCCAGTACTCTTGCCTGGAGAATCCCATGGACGGAGGATCCTGGTGGGCTGCAGTCCATGGGATCGCGAAGAGTCGGACAGGACTGAGCGACTTCACTTTCACTTTTCACTTTCATACATTGGAGAAGGCAATGGCAACCCACTCCAGTGTTCTTGCCTGGAGAATCCCAGGGACGGGGAAGCCTGGTGGGCTGCCGTCTATGGGGTCGCACAGAGTCGGACACGACTGAAGCGACTTAGCAGCAGCGACGTTGGGAGTGCAGAGTTTTTTAACTGCTGGCCCGTGAAGGAAGTCCTTGGTAAGGTTCTCTTGTACTAGAAAATTAATTACAGTACTCAGGTTCTTTTTCCTAACAGCTTCCTTCAACAAATTATATTTAGATATTATGACTTAATAGCAGCTAAGTTTTGCTGATCAGATACTATATGCAAGACAAGACCGTGTTCTGATCTGTTCACGTGTGTTACACCACTTAATCCTTACACTTGATTTGGAAGTACTATTATTATTACCCCCATTTTTACCAATGAAAAAAGGATAGGGAAAGATGGACCTGCTTCATTCAACAAATATTGATTGATTGCCACCAACTTGCAAAGAGATAAGGTGTTTAAAAAAAAATCTTTTCCTTGTGGAGCTTACATTCCAGTAGTAGGAAACAGATAGATAGATAGGAAATACGAGCAGTTTTACTCTACTTGGGCTTTCAGACCATGTTTTCTATTTGGGATAGTAATTAGGAAGAGCTTTCGGATGTACACTACCTACAGTGCACTCTATTAGTAAACTGCTCTACATTATGTGGCACAATAGGCATTGACAACTGAGTGTCTCAGAGTTGCAGATATGGGTCCAGATAATTGTTTGAGAGTTGAGAATGGATCACAGGTCACACTCTTTGGAACCTGAACTCATTCTCTGGGCTCTGACTGATTTAAGTGACCTCAAAGAATTGCTTCTGCAATTGAGAGATGCTTGGTAGGGGTGGACAGTTTGGCTATGACAGTATAATATTTTTGAATGAAATATGATCTAGGTTCATAAATGCTACATATTTTGCTATACGAGCTACATTTCTCCCCAGCTATTGTCTGTAGTCTTACTTTTCTGGCCCTGGCCCTCTCTGAAGTCATCAGAGCGGAGAGCGTTAGCTTAACCACCTGGCTTTCTTCCTCTGCTGCCTCTCCTTCCTATTCCAGGCTACATTTCTCCCTCAAAGCTGATGAAACTTCCTCTACCCTACTTCTTCCAGTCCTCCATTTGGACTGAGTAGATCTTCTTTTTAAGTAAGCCATGTTCCCACCTGTGTTCGTTATGCATTGCTGGAGAATGATGCTACCACAAACTGAGCAGCTTAAAACAACATATGTTATATCTCAGTTGCTCTGTGTCAGCAGTTAGGGCACAGCTTCGTGGAGTCCTTTGCTTAGAGTCTCGGCGTGTCATAAAGGTGCAATCAAGGTGTCAGCCGGGAGCTGGGATCTCACTAAGGCTTCACTGGGGAAGGCTATATTCCCAAGCTCACATGGCTGCTGGCAGCATTCCATTCCCTGCAGAATGCCAGAGTGGGGGCCTCAGTTTCTTGCTGGCCGTCAGCCTGAGGTTGCCCTCTGCTCCTTGCCTCATGGCCCCCTCCAGGTGGTGATTTATAGGTGCTTCTTCAAAGCCAGGAAGAGCATGAGTGTCTTCCAGCAAGACAGGTGTTTCAATCTTACACAACATAGTCACACATGCAACACACACACATACACACACTCACATACACCATCCCCAGAGTCAATAGGTTAAAAGAAAGTCACAGATCCCATCTGCCCTCAAGAGAAGGGACTTGCATGATGGTGTGACTATCAGCAGTCCACCTTAGCCTTTCTACTGCATCCTCAATATTAAGAAACACTTCTTGTGTTACTTCAGTCGAACGTTTTTTCTCTGCAAAAGCAGAGTAAGCTAGAAGTCTCCACCTAGTTTGTTCATCAGTGTATACAATGGGTAAGTGCTGTATACAGCACTGTATACAATGATCTGTAAGCTAATAAACATTCATGTTTGGTTTTAGCACTGCTATATTTCAACCAAATACTGAATTTTTAATAAGACATAGGCCAGTAATCTCAGATAAGAAACTGAACAAAGCTTTAACTAGGGCTCTTGAAAATATAATGTATGTGTTTAGTAGATGCATATTAATGTAATTATGACAATATTCTGATTCTGTGTTTTCTGAATCGCTGAACCAGTTTTGGATTCACTAGGAGACATTTACCATAAGATGACTAAATAACGACCCGGACTGTCATTTGGGTGACAATGCTCAGGGGTCAAAAGAAAAACACAAAGAGGACCGTCGGTATCTAGATTTACCACGTAACTACGTCTAGTCTAAGTAAGTAAGTACACGTATATTTCATGTATGAAGGACTCGTGAATGGGTACAAGACCGGGACACGACCACAATATTACCATTTGGTCTGTACCTGAGGTCCACTGTAAGTCAAGTCACGTTCTCTATCTACTCCTCTGTCGGAACTCCATTTATGGTACCCCCGTCAAACGATACCTTTATATGTCTAAATCCAGGGTCTCCTAAACTGTGGATTCGGTTACATAGAGAATCTAGTATTTTATATCCTCTTAACCTCCGTTCTATAACTCTTAATTGGTTGGTTTCATCTGTCTTTTGAGTTCCTTGCTACTCAGGAGGTCAATCATTATCTTCTCCCTCTACTTGCTCCAAACTCTTGGTTTTTCACAGTCAGCGACTCAGTACAGGTTGAGAAACGTTGGGGTACTTGATATCGGGCGGTCCGAGGAGACAGGTACCCTAAAAGGTCCGTTCTTATGACCTCCCCCATCGGTAAGGGAAGAGGTCCCCTAGAAGGACTGGGTCCCTAACTTGGACCAGAGGACGTAACGTCCGTCTAAGAAATGGGAGACTCTTGGTTTCACTTCTGCGAGTCAGCACAGGGTGAGAAACACTGGGGCACCTGACATCGGGTGGTTCGAGGAGACAGGTACCCTAAGAGGTCCGTTCTCATGACCTCACCCAACGGTAAAGGAAGAGGTCCCCAAGAAGGACTGGGTCCCTAGCTTGAGTCCAGAGGGCGTAACGTCCGTCTGCGAAATTGGAGACTCGGTGGTCCCTTCGGGGCTTGGAACTATATTTGGATCTGTCTTCTACCCTTCTTTTATTCGGTACTTATAAATCACTCACATGAAAACGGTTCGATATTACTTTCAGAGTAAGAAGTGTACCATTATTAATAAACGTCTTATTCCATGAACTATAAAAATGAAACTGTGTTTATTACCTGATGTTGATTTATGAGTATACAAGAACGTATTTTACTTTTAAAATAATGGGATCTACTTTATCCCATTATAAATAGAGTCTTTTTTCGTTTTGAATAGTAGGATTTTAGTGTCTGAGTTCACTCTTTACATATAATCACAACTCATAAAATAACTATTTACATTGACTCATAACATGAGTCGTAACCAAGTGTCTTTATTTAGTGATCTACATATTAACCGAATGTTTTGTCATGTCATATATGTGGATATTTCTTCTGTAATTTTAGACATCTCTACCACTTTAGAAACCTCGAAATACACCCAAAACCTTATAAATCTCGTTTCGTTTTGGGTGTCGTGAAAGAGGACTATTTATTTATTTATTTCTCTCTGTCTCTCATTGTTATAAGAATTAAAGTATAACAATAAATCTTTCAGGTAAAGATTCCTTTGTATTGTATATTGGGCCTCCTTCTCTGGTAAAGATTTCCCTTGCGCATTCTCATAATTGAAAGCCCTCTGCTTAAGGAAGTTGGGGAATGAAAACCCTTCAGTGTCAGAGCCTCATTGCTTTGGAGAGTGGTATATAGATTTTATATGGCAATATTCCAAGAAACAAATCTACTTCTTAATTGTGTGATTATATGATTTCTCCCTGAATAAATCTTGTTTTGATGAAAGATTAAATCTAAACACCTGCAAGTTGCCTCATCCCCCTTCTTGGCTTCCATCTTTATCACCTGTTTGAAGAATGTGTCAACTTTCCTTAGTTGAGAAGTAATTTGCAGTTACTGGAATCCATTTTATATCCTAATGCTTCAATATGTACAACTTTCCCTAGAGGTCTGTTTTACTTGGAGGCATCTTAGGTTTAGATTTAAGTTCTAATAAAGCTAAATATATTTTCAGAAACCAATCCTATAGCTTTTTCTTATTCTGTTTTAAAATACCAGAAGCATAAAAGTAAAGAAGAATTGAAGTTAAGCTTGTTAAATATAAGAAACTACTTATTTGTAATTCCCTTAAGATGTCATTTGGAGTTTTAAAGATACCACTGTACTACAAATAACAAATACTACAGAGAGATATTTGCTCTAAAGAAAACAAAAATAAGCAGTAGATTGGCGTTCTTCATCTGTTTTTAGTTATAGAATGCTGTTATTTAATAATGCAAGTGGTTTAAAAAATGCTAAATATGTATCTGTGTTTTCCCCAGGATGCAGAATAGTAAGTTTTAAATTCACCTTTCTACTAGTGATGTTTCAGTTCTTGGAATTACTCAGTTGTTTTTCATCTTGAATTTTCTTTACCTGCATTTCACTTACTTTTATTCATTGAAAAATGCAGAACATTCTCTTATTAAGAGAATTAACCTTATTCACATGGCTGAATGAAGGTTCTGTATCAGTCAGTTCAGTTCAGTTGCTCAGTCGTGTCCAGCTCTTTGCAACCCCATGGACTGTAGAAGATTCTGTATATATCAAAGCAAATTTCTTGAATTTTAGTTCTTTCATTTGCAACCTTTTTTTTTAATATCTTCCTTTCTTACTCTGTTCTTTTTCTTTTTTCTTTCCCTTTTTAGCTTAATCAGTTTAATACTTACCTAATTTACTTATGTATTGCTTCTCTCTGAATAAACCTCTGTTTTTAAAAATGCATTTAAGACTTTAAATATGCCTCTGATTACCACATTACCACCATCTCTCATAATTTGTAATGCTTTCATTTTTTGTTCTTCACACATTATGTTACAATTTGATTTCCTTGTGTTACTTAGGAGTGCTTTTTTATTTATTTGTTTCCAAAAAAGTATGGGACAGTTGTTTCTTGACCACTGAGAATCCTGGGAAAACCCTTCTTATCATATTACTTTATGATAATCTCACCATATTATTGTGGATTTGTCTGTTTATACTTCTAATTCTGTTGTTCAGTCGCTAAGTCGTGTCTGATTCTTTGCGACGCCATGGACTGCAGCACTCCAGACTTCTCTGTGCTTCACTGTCTCCCTAAGTTTGCTCAAACTGGTGTCCACTGAGTCAGTGATGCCACCCAACCATCCCATCGTCTGTTGTCCCCTTCTCCTGCTGTCCTCAATCTTTCCTAGCATCAGGATCTTTTCCAACAAGTTGGCTCTTTGCATCAAGTAGCTAAAGTATGGAGCTTCAGCTTCAGCATCAGTCCTTCCAATGAATATTCAAGGTTGATTTCCTTTAGGACTGACTGCTTTGATTTCCTTTCTGTTCAAGTGTCTTCTCCAGCATCGCAGTTCAAAAGCATCAATTCTTCGGTGCTCAGCTTTCTTTGTGGTCCACCTCTCACATTCATACATGACTACTGGAAAAACCATCACTTTGACTATACAGGCCTTTGTTGGCAAAGTGATGTCTCTGCTTTTTAATACACTGTCTTGGTTTATCATAGCTTTTCTGCCAAAGAGCAAGCGTCTTTTATTTTCATGGCTGCCGTCACCATCTGCAGTGATTTTGAAGCCCAAGAAAATAAAATCTGCCACTGTTTCCACTTTTTCCCCATCTATTTGCCATGAAGAGATAGGACTGGATGCCATGATCTTAGTTTTTTGAATGCTGAGTTTTAAGCCAGCTTTTCACTCTCCACTAATTATAATCTTAACTAATTCTTACTCATCTTAACTTGTTAATATAAATATTAGCTAATAATCTTAACTAATTCTTTTTTTGTTTTTTGTATTTTAAGATTCTGATGCTAGGGGCATACTAGCTGATCATTTGCACATCTGTTTCTTGTTAAATTACTTTTTATTATTATATAATCAGTACCTTTATGCAATTTATTGTTTTTGCATGCATATGTGCATGCTCAGTCATGTCCAGCTCTTTGCAGCCCCATGGACTGTACCCCACAGGCAGGCTCCTCTGCCTGTGGAATTTTCCAAGTAAGAATACTGGAGTGTGTTGCCATTTCATCCTCCAGGGGATCTTCCCAACTCAGGGATCGAACTTCCATCTCCTGTGTCTCCTGCATTGGCAGGTGGATTCTTTACCACTGGGAATAAATAATAAATGGGATAATACATAAATAAATGGGAATCCCATTTATTATTTTTATTGTTTTTACTTCAGCTTTAATTCATCTATTATTAATACTGAAATGCCAAATTTCCCTTAGTAAGTATTTGCTTAAGGATGTATTTCTCATGCTTTTATTTTCAGCTTTTGCTGTTTGGGATGTATCTTCTAAAATTGGCAGACAGAGACATATATTATATTTCTGCTCCCTCAATCTTTTACTGTCATTAGATATGAATATTCCTTTCACATTTTTTGCAATTACTGTTTTGGACTTAATTTGACATCTTAATTTCTGTGATCTCTTTTAGCCAACTCTTTTTCAATTTCTCTCATTTTCTTTTTTCATTATTGGATTAGTGAAACATTTTTTATTCCCCTTCCTTTTATTTACTGATTTGGAAACTTACTATTATATTTTTCGTATTATTTGAAATAGCACATTTTTCTGACAAACTCAAGAAGTATTTAGTTTGTCTATCCTCCTAATGTCAAAATCAGGACCTCAACGTATGTTAAAATTCACTGACTACCTCTCCATTTTGCACAACCAATAGTTTATTAAATTCACCATAATTTTATCAGTTTCTATGCTCACTGTTGTTTCTTGTCCACCTCTTTTGAGAACCCATTGACTGTATAGTCCATGGAATTCTCCAGACCAGAATAGTGGAGTGGGTTGACATTTCCTTCTCCAGGGTATCTTCCCAACACCAGGATCGAACCCAGGTCTCCTGAATTGCAGGTGGATTCTTTACCAGCTGAGCTGCCAGGGAAACCCAAGAATACTGGAGTGAGTATCCTAGTCCTTCTCCAGGGGATCTTCCTGACCCAGGGATCAAACCGGGGTCTCCTGCATTGCGGACAAATTCTCTACCAGCTGAGCTACAAGGGAAGCCCTATATCCCACTCTTACTCTGAACTCTTTTTCTTTCTTGCTGATGAATTTTCTATAGACGTTCCTTTAGTGATTAACCACTTTCAGTGAGTGAGTTTTTGATTTGACGAATAATTATTTATCTGGGTATGGAATTCAAAGTTATGTCCGTATAACACCAAGAATATATGATTCTACTGTCATCTTGGTTTTATTGTGATTCCTTGTAGTGGCATCTGACTTCTCTACCCACTACTTTCTCTTTATTGTTAATACTCAATGTCCTACGATATGTCTATGTATAGGTTGATTTTTTCCCTTGGTGACATCTAGGATTATTTTCGTTCTGTACTTGGATGTCTAATTGAACATTTCAAATTTGAGCTTCTAATTTTTTATGCCAAACCCACTTCACTCACTCTTGTCTCGGACTTAATTAAGGACAACTCAGCCCTTCTGAGTGCTCAGACAACATTCTGAAGTCATCCTTGCTTCATCTCTTTTCTCCCATACTCCACATTCAATCTATGAAGAAATTTGGCTCTACCTTAAAAATGTATCCAGAATCCAGGTACATTTCACTTTTCCCACTGCTGCCAACCTGGTCTAAGCCCCTGTTATATCTTGCCTTGCGTATTCTTGTAGTTTCTCCTTGTCTCTCTGCTTCCCACCTCGTCTCTTCTATCCTCTGCTCAGAAGCAACAGTGGCTTTAAAATATAAGATAGATTATGTCATTCCTTTGCTCAAAACTGTCATTGCTTCCCCATCTCACTTATGGTAAAAATCAAAGTCTTTATGGTCCGTTACAAGGTCTTACATGGCTTATAATCCCCTTCCCATCTCCCCTTAACTTACTGTCCTCCAGTCACACTGGCCCCTTACTGTTTCTCGTAGCATGCTCTCATCTTTATATGAAGTGATCTTTTTGCTTAGGATGTGCTTTTTCCAGATAACCACGTGGCTAACTCCATCATGTCTTTTGGGTCTGTGTTCAATGATTGCCTTTTCAGTGAGGACTACTTTAACTATGACATACTACTCCATCTCTCTTACCCTTCCCTGTCTATTTCATAGCATTTTCATTTTTTAAATTGCTATAAATTTTATGGATTATGTTCATTGCTTATTTTCTGTTCTTTAATAAAAATGTAAGTTCTCTGAGTACATATTTACACTTTTTGTTTTAATTTTATATCTCAAATACCTAGAACAGAACCTGGTACAAAGAAGATGCATAATAAATATTTGTTAGATGACTGATATATACGTGCATGCATGCTAAGTTGCTTCAGTCATGTCCAACTCTTTGTTATCCTATGGACTGTAGCCCGTGAGGATCCTTTGTCCGTGGAATTCTCCAAGCAAAATTACTGGAGTGGGTTACCATGCTCTCCTCCAGGGGATCCTCCTGACCCAAGAATCGAACCCATGTCTCTTGTGTCTCCTGCATGGGCAGATGGGTTCTTTATCACTAGCACCAACTGGGAAGCCCAACTGATATATGTGTATATATATGATATATATATGTGTATATATATATGTATATATATTCTATATTTTTATGGAATCAAAATACAGTGAAATATAGTTACAACCCAAATGCTCATTAACTGGTAAATAGATAATCAAAACTTTGATATAGCCATACAATGGAGCTTGACTCAGAACAAAATACTGATACAAAATACAACATGGAAGAATATAAAAACATTATGTGAAAAAAAAAACAGATATAGAAAATGTCATATGCTGTTATTCCATTTATATGAAATTTTCAAAAGTCTAAACTATGAAGGTGAAAAGCCTGTCAGTAGTTGCCTGATGCTGGGGGTGGGACTGGGATTAACTCCGAGAGGTGATGGAACTCTTTAGGGTTCTCAGAATTTTCTTAAATCTGACTATGGTAGTGATTGCACTATGCTGCTGCTGCTGCTGCTAAGTCACTTCAGTCATGTCCGACTCTGTGCGACCCCATAGATGGCAGCCCACCAGCCTCCCCTCTCCCTGGGATTCTCCAGGCAAGAACACCGGAGTGGGTTGCCATTTCCTTCTCCAATGCATGAAAGTGAAGTTGCTCCGTTGTGTCCGACTCTTCGCGACCCCATGGACTGCAGCCTACCAGGCTCCTCCATCCATGGGATTTTCCAGGCAAGAATACTGGAGTGGGTTGCCATTGTCTTCTCCAATTGCACTATATATTAACTAAAACTCATTGTTTACTTAAAATAGTAGAATTTAGAGTATGTAAATTATTCCTCAAAAGCTATAAGCAATAAAAAAATTACAATTCATATTAACTGCATACAATCAGAATTTAATTAGAAAGCACTTGACAATCTTTAGCTCATCTTCAGATTAAGTTGCTGACTCTGTATTGGGAAGATGTGGATTTTAGAATACTGGAGTGGGTTGCCATTTCCTTCTCCAGGGGATCTTCCCAACCCAGGGATCGAACCTGGGTCTCCCGCATTGGAGGCAGACACTTTAACCTCTGAGCCACCAGGGAAGTTCCATATATATATATATATATATATATATATAAAAAACTCCAGGTACAGTCTGATCTTGAACAGGTATGGTCTACCTTGAACTCCAGGGTATAGTCTGTCCCTCACTTATCCTCATGTCCTATGCCCTAGAGGTGTGAGACCCATGGGAGATCCTGAGATAATTCTAGCTAAAGGACTAGATGATTACGAATAGAATGGCGTATAAAAGGAAATTTCCCAGTGACAGAAATTGATATTGTCTTGCTGTGCAGCCCATATAATATTACCAAAATCATACACGTATTCCTAGCTGTATTTTTCATCCATGCTTCAAGCTGCTATAATTGAAGAAATCACATAAATGCTTATTCTTTGATTTGTCATGTGTGTATTGAGTGCCCTCTATGTGTCACACACTTTTTTAGGTTCTAAGGATGGATATGATAGTTAATAAAACAATGATTTGGAACTTATTTTAAGCAATTACTTTCTTTAAATTGGGCAGTAATTATTAAAGATGTCTTGAGGGAATGTTTTCTATAGCTTTTGGTTAGTAACTTAAAGATTATTAATTTTATACAGTTGTCAGAGTTTTAAATGCTGTGGAGAAGTATTTTGTTTTTCTTGTAAAACGAAGTGTAGCAAACTACACTCTTTCTCTGGGGGTGAGGGAAAGTTTCTGGAAAAGGAAATTCCAGCACCACCCCTCGAGGTATTTATTTTCCAGAGTAAATCTTCCAACCATCCAGCTCAATCACTAAGTAAGCACACATGTGACACACCACGCCCTCTGCAGAGACTCACTCAGGGCAAAACAGAGTAGGTATTTTGTTAATCCTTTTAGTCTGAACAAGCAGTAGAAGAAAAACTCAGGAAATAAATCATATAAAAATATGAGAACAATAGGAAAGAAAAGCCTGTCTTACAGGTTTGTTTCCTGTTCTAATACTTCTGGAATGTGGTTTTCTCTGCTATTGATGCTGAATATAACTAGAATGTCGAAAGTTGTCATTCTTTTCCTAGCCAGAGTTCTCCTTTGTCTGTGTATATTATTACCCTGTTAAAACTAAAATCTCTCAGAACTGTCCAGACAAAAGTTATAGGAAGCATTTGGTGACAGTTGCTATAGGGTAACATTTCTTAAAAAGTAAACACAGGTTGCATATACAGAATTGCAACTGAAATTATAGTATTCTATTTGCTTCTTAGTAGTTATATGTTTCTAAGTAAGCTGACTTTCACAAAATGTAGCCAAGTTTTGGAGTAACACAAAGTTTTTTAAAACTGGAAGATATTCTAATAAAAACCTACCTTAATGCTTAAAAACTTTACACACCACTGTTTAGTTTCTGAGTTATATACTCTTTTTTTACAGGATTATTAGAACCTCTTGTGTTAAAAATAGCCTTCTAACTTAAAATTTTGCCCTTTAGCACCTCCATCAGAGAAAGGGAGAAAAGACAGTTTTCTGTTCTTCAATAAATCTGATAATGGTAGGTAGAAGAAAATAAATGGCTAAACTGATACTTTCAGATGATCTGTGAGTGTCTGCTGTTTCTTCTGACCATTGTATCTAGAAAACAAACTACATTATATGCTCAGTCATGTTCCACTCCTTGCGACCTCATGGACTATATGGCCTGCCAGGCTCCTCTGTCCACGGGATTCTCCAGGCAAAAATACTGGAGCGGATTGCCATTTCCTCCTCCAGCGGATCTTCCCAACCCAGGGATCCAACCCGCGTCTCCGACATCTCCGGCACTGACAGGCAGATTCTTTACCACTGCACCACCTTACTAAGTTTTAATTACTAAATTTCATTTCCTTCCCTCCAGTACTCTTGCCTGGAAAATCCCATGGGTGGAGGAGCCTGGAAGGCTGCAGTCCATGGGGTCGCTGAGGGTCAGACATGACTGAGTGACTTCCCTTTCACTTTTCACTCTCATGCACTGGAGAAGGAAATGGCAACCCACTCCAGGGTTCTTGCCTGGAGAATCCCAAGGACGGGGGAGCCTGGTGGGCTGCCGTCTATGGGGTCACACAGAGTCGGACACGACTGAAGTGACTTAGCAGCAGCAGCAGCAGCAGCAGGAGAAGGTTTTCTGTGTCTGTAATTCCCATTACTCAGGCAAGTGTCGGTCATTCACTAGATCTTCATGGCCAAGTTCAGGAATGTTGTGATGTGCTCCGTCGTGTCCGACTCTTTGCGACCCCTGTGGACTGTGGCCCACCAGGCTCCTCTGTCCATGGGATTCTCCTGGCAAGAGCACTGGAGTGGGTTGCCATTTCCTTCTCCAAGTCCAGGAATAAGTGTAACCAGTTAAGAGAGCTTCACGTACTTGTACATGGCCACCACCAACCACTATTCTTCCTGGAGCACCGCTGCTCTGATCAACTGTCTCATCTTCTGAGCTCTGCCTAACCCTTTCCCCAGCCCTGCGCCCCTGCGCACCTGCTGGCATCTCAAAATGGGGTCCTAGCAGACATCATCTGGGAGAGAAGACACCCAGGATGAGTTCTCATGGCATGTGTGCTTTGAGGGTAGATCTCACTCTTTCTCCTGCTCCAAGCTAGATTTGGCCACTAGAAAAGCCTGTCAGTGACCTAAGTTACAGTATTTGGTAATAATGACTGTACTTATTGTAAACTGTCTCTCTGGCCACCAAATTGTATGTCTACAATTTGGACTTTGACCTAGTAGGAAAGGACTTTTCCACAAACAGATTGCTAAAGTTTATGTCTGCTTTTAACTTGTATCTAATGTAATGAGTGACTTCCACCCATGAAAAGTGCAAGGGTCACTTGGGTACCCCAGATGGATGAACTTAATAACCCCTACACTGGACAAGCCAGTGAAATCTAACAAGCCAGGTATAGGGGAGAATGCTTGAAAACCTCAAGAAGAGCAAACTCTGTCAAAAGGCAAACAAGTTTCAGGGAGAAAATTCTATCTAATCCACCCAATTTAATTTCTTTCTGAAAGAAAAGAAAAAAAATCACAGAAGATCTTTCAGGGGTTGAAAAATATTTAGACTGTGTTGTGGAAAAAATCAGTAGATGCTGTCAATCTATATTTTTAGAAAGGTTTAACATACACTGTTCCACACAGTCAGTCATGATATAATTTGATGACCACATGCTATGAAAGATGAAATGGTGCTATGCTGAAGACAGCTTATATAGGCCAGTTGTTATATTTCCAGAAATTTGGCAAACAAGGTGATATAATCTTGCAAGCCAGTTGACCATTCATTGAATTGGTCATCATAGGAATATTTATATCATAGAAAAATAGCAAACCAATTGTTGAGCATTTGCCAGGATATCACTGGATAAGAAACTGGTTTAGAAATAGAGCCCGAAGATCAGGGCCAATGGGATAAACGCTGAAGATTTGTGAACAGATAGTTTCCTCTGAGTTAGATGTTGGCGCTAATTTCTTTAGCACTTTTATAAATTCTCTGGAAAGAGGTAACACACAGAGAAATGTCTTTTTTTTTTTTTTTAATGATGACAAACATTTGCACAGTTAAACTATAAATTCAAGGAAATAACACCCAGAGCTCTTAGTAAAATTGTGAGTTGGCTCAATAATAGCAGATGAGCTGTAATAAAACAAGAAAAAGGTAATTGGGCGAAGATTATCTTAACATACGCTTGTTAGATGATAGATTCTAACCTTTATATTTTGACCTATAAATGAAATTTAGGGATTTCTGTAGACTTCTATGTTCACGAATATTATTTGTTAGTTGTGATAAAAAGGATGTTAAAACACCATGCCTCATCGGGAGCACTGGAAACAAAATAGAATAAACTGTCCCACCCTTATAAAGAGATCTTAATGCACTCTTCCTGCAGTTTTGGTTGACATGCTTCAAGGATAATGTAATGGAACTGGAAAAATTTCAGAGGAAAGTGTGTAACCCGATCAAGGGATTATAAGATTCCCAGATGAGGCTAAGATTATATTAACTAGCAAATCATGAAAGGTTTTGAATAAAGTAAATATAGATGGATTTAGCAAATCCTGAAAGACCAGAGCTATAGTGTACCCCTTTGATGTTTGAAATACAAATTTGGAGAAGAAATAAAAGGAAACACATTATTGTTTCTCAAGAAGGAGTAATGATAGCAAAAATAACATTGTACCTCAAAGTTTAGCTTTTGTCAATTTCAAAGAAAATCGTTATATTTGCATAGAATGTAAATGTACCAAACAGATAGAGCCAACTCATTGGAAAAGACCCTGATGCTGGGAAAGATTGAAGGCGAAGGAGAAGGGGGTGGCAGAGGATGAAATGGTTAGATAGCATCACCAACTAGATGGATGTGAATCTGAGTTAGTTAAGGACAGGGGAGCCTGGCGTGCTGCAGTCCATGGTGTCGCAAAGAATCTGACAGTACTTAGTGACTGAACAACAACAACAACATATTCTAATATGCAAAATTTACTGTATATTGTCTCTGATCAGTGACCTCCCCTCAGTTAGGCTCTATCGATAGGAAAAGGAGTGAGAAGCTTCCTTTTCTCAACCTAGATTGAGAGAACACACAATCTGCCTTTTTATGGTTGTTGTTTTAAGGCGATTTAAAGAAAGAAACAGAAGAGCTGTTGTAATTGTTTTCTCTCACTCCCGAACCCTCTAGGTAGAATGTGTTCCCAAAGCACACCAGTTTTCCACTTTATAAGGAAATTTAGTTGGGATTAATTTCATTGTCCTAATTAGAACTCACAGTTTGGTTAATCCTCAAATTCATTGAAAAAAAAAAAAAACTCAGGGTTTCTTTATGGCACTGATCCACCAGCTCTGGAGTGGCAACTCGGATGGATTGAGGTCTCTATGGCTTTGGTGACCCTGCTTAAGCATTCCCAGCCCGCCTCTCCTGGCTCTGCTCCCAGCCTGGCTTCCACTGCAGCCCCCCTCACCTGCCCTCGGGGTTTGGGGAGAAGGCAGCACCTCTAGGCTAGGTGTTTTTGCTTAGGAAAGATGTCAGGCTTCCTGGGCATCAGGCTTTGAGCTCTACCAAGGTCCAGCTGGCCTGGCACCGGGCCTCACCTAGAGATGTGCCTCATTCAGTGCCTCTGTAGGGCTGTGTTTGTGTTAATCGCTCAGTCGTGTCCGACTCTTTGTGACCCCATGGACTGTAGCCCGCCAGGCTCCTCTGTCCATGGGATTCTCCAGGCAAGAATACTGGAGTGGGTCGCATTCCCTTCTCTGGGGGATCTTTCCAACCCAGGGATCGGGCCCGAGTCTCCTGCGTTGCAGGCAGATTCTCTACCTTCTGAGCCACCAAGGAAGCCCCTGGAAGGACTAGGGAACAATTTTGTTATTGTGTCAACCTTACTCAGTTAACTCACTTGAGAAACTAACCATTTTTTACTTTGTCTACAATGATGAATGTGTAGGCGAGTGAACTGTAGTTGCTCCCAAAGTGCCTTTTTTTCTCTGATATAAATATGGTTATAAAGACCTGGTCCAGTGATTCTTGGATGCGTTTGCTGCATTGAGATGTTAGGAACTGGGTTTGTATGCAGTGGGGATACAGTCTGAAAATGGGTCCCCTTCTGTGAAGATGGGAAAGGAGCTCACAGTGGAGATCTGAGCAGTGGGGTTAAGCCAAACCCCTGAAGTGACCCTTTCCTTGTCACCCAACTTCTCTGAGGTTCTCAGGAGGATGTTTTTCAAAGCCCAGTGCTCCAAGCCTGGTCTCATCTGAGTCCCTGGCAGGTTCATGTGTGAACCACATTAGACCCCAGAGACCTGAAGACTCTGTGTAATTGTTTTATGTGTACACATGAATACATAAATGCCAACATTTTAAATAATTTGAAAATGTCTTTGTAGCCATTCAAAAGAAATATCAGGGTTTCTTAAGAGTGAATTAGGAAAAAGGAAGTAGATAATTGATCATACTATTCTAGGGAAAGAGTTTTCCCCACAATAGAGGTTGGGCTATTTGGGTATGAAAAAAATAGGGCAATTTATTTAAATGATGAGACAGATAAGCAAACATCTTTCAAAATACAAAACTAGTCTCTATGTGATCTTAATAATACAAACTTTAGGAAAAAATTTGTATGTGTAAAGCAATAATAATTTATTATTTTATAAAATAGATATACAGATTTATTTTGAAAACAATTTTATTGGCATATAGTTGATTTACAAAGTTGTGTTAGTTTCTGCTGAACAGCAAAGTGAATCAGTTATACACATTCATATATCCACTCTTTTTAAGATTATTTTCCCATATAGGTCATTACAGAATATTAATTGTGTTATACAGTAGGTTCTTCTTAGTTATCTCTTTTATATATGGTAGTATATATATGTCAGTCCCAATATCCCAATTTATCTTTCTCTTTCCCACTCCCTCTCCCATCCTCCCAGCAATAATTTTTTTTGATTCCACATATAATTGATATCATGTGATATTTGTCTTTCTCTGACTTACTTCACTCAGTATGACAATCTCTTTAACTCATCCATGTTGCTGCAAATGGCATTATTTTGCTGTTTATTATGGCTGAGCAATATTCTATTATATATATCTGCCACATCTTCTTTATGCCTTTCTCTCTTAATGGACATTGAGATAATTTCCATGTCCTGGCTACTGTAAATAGTGCTACAGTGAATATTAGGGTGCATGGATCATTTCAAATTATGGTTTTCTCTGGATATATGCCCAGGAGTGGATTGCAGGATCATATGGTAGCTCTATTTTTCGTTTTTTAAGGAACCTCCATACTGTTCTCCATAACGACTATACCAATTTACATTCCCCCATCAACAGTGTAGGACAGTTCTCTTTTCTCCATACCCTCTCTAGCACTTATTGTTTGTAAATTTTTTAATGATGGCCAATCTGACCTGTGTGAGGTGATATCTCATTTGATTTGCATTTCTGTAATAATTATATACTATATAGATTTTTAATAGTTCACAGTCAACTGCCTGCTGCTGCTGCTAAGTCGCTTCAGTTGTGTCCAACTCTGTGGGACCCCATAGACGGCAGCCCATCAGGCTCCCCTGTCCCTGGGATTCTCCAGGCAAGAACACTGGAGTGGGTTGCCATTTCCTTCTTCAGTGCATGAAAGTGAAAAGTGAAAGTGAAGTCGCTTAGTCGTGTCCAGCTCCTAGCGACCCCATGGACTACAGCCTACCAGGCTCCTCCATCCATGGGATTTTCCAGGCAAGAGTACTGGAGTGGGGTGCCATCACCTTCTCTGAGTCAACTGCCTGGGATAACCTAAAATGTGAAAGCTATGGCAAGTGACCTAAAATATAGTTTTTAATAAAATACACTTTTAAGGGAAGGGGAGGGATAAATTGGGAGATTGGGATTGACATATACACACTACTGTATATAAAAGAGATAACTAATGGGGACCTACTGTATAGCACAGGGACCTGTACTCAATACTCTATAACGACCTATATGGGAAAAGAGTGAGTATGTGTGTATGTCTAACTGATTCACTTTGCTGTACAGCAGAAACTCACACAACATTGGAAATCAACTATACTTCAATAAAAATCAGTTAAAAATTAAAATATACGCTTTTTTTGGAATCCCCTCCTGGTCCAGTGGTTAGGGCTTGGCACTCTCACTGCCGGGGTCCAAGATTTTCTCTGTAGTAGGGAAGTTAAAATCCCATAAGCCTCGTATCCCAGCCCCCTCAAAAAAAAAAAAAAAAAAAAAATACACTTCAAAAACTTTTTAATGAAATATATAGATTCTTAAAAATGTACAAATGATAATATATGGCTCAACGAATTTCCATAAAGTGAATCACATTTCTGTAACCACTACCTTAATGCCATATCTATCTCTATCTACCGATCTATAGATGGAGATAGACATGGCATCTGGAGTTCTCATCAATCTTAAATACCAAGAGTATACCAAGTATATATAGGTATACATACACTTGGTATATAAATACCAAGAGTATACCAAGAGATAAATACCAAGAGAACTTTTATTCATATTTTTAAGAACTTAGAGGTTAAGATTTAAATACAGTAGGATTGTTTAACTTTTATGGAATTTTAGCTTCTAAAATAAATTACTGTGGTCTTCACCTTTAGGACATTTTAAACATACAGTTTCATAGTCTCACAGTGATTCTTTTGAATATAGGAGAGGTCAGCATCGCAGAGTGTAGATGGTAGAAAGCAAAGTGTATCCTTTGTTGATCTGACACATAGACCCATCATTCAGATTTACTGTTCAACCTGATTGAGGCCACTAATACTGCAAAATTCTATTTGTTTAAAGGAAGATTTTTAAAACGAGAAAAAAACGCACACATAACAGCAATGAGAGGAAGGAACTAACTTTCTAGAAACAAATTTTCTTAAATTAAGTACCGTGACTAAGTACTTTAATTCCTTTTCTTCCAGCCCTAAAGGATCATTTGCCAGTGAACCTTTTAAGTTTAATGGGGAGTCGCCCGAACTCTCTGCTATTGGGGGGTGGAGGTGGGGGGAGTTGCGGGGCTCACAGACCCCGCAGGCGCGGCCGGACCAGCCCGAGCCTCTCCCCTGCCCACTTCCTCGCCCCCCTCATTCCACCGCCCCCGTTGCCCACTCCCCCTCTCTCCTCCCCCGTGACCCTTGACCCCAGCTAATCTGCATAGAGGAATGACAGGCATCCGCTGGGCAGGATCCGCCGCGCCGGCTGCGGCCGGCCGGACTGGGAGACCCGCGAAGGGGGAGAAGGTGAGGGGACTCGGTGGGCAGCTCCGCACCGACTGGGAAATGAACGCTTGGAACTCTGTCTGCGAGCGGACCCATGATCCAAGGACCGAAGGAGCCGCGTGATCGCCGGAGCTGGCCCTGCGACCCGAGACATGGGCCAGACCTCGGTCTCCACGCTGTCCCCGCAGCCCAGCAGCGGTGAGTCCGGGGCGCGCGATGCGCTGCCGCCGCGCGGGCGCGGGGCCGGCTCGGGGCAGCGGGGGCGGCCGAGGGCTCCGCGGCGAGCCGGGCTCTGCCCGCACCGGCCGAGTCTCCGGGAAACCCGAGAGGTAGCGCTCCCCCGAACTCTTTGTCGTGGAAAAGTGGAATGCCTTTTGGGATCCAGCCGATTTTACCTTAAAGGCACAGGCTCCATTTTCTGTCAGAGATGCCTCGCTTTCGGGTCGGTCTGAATCACTTCTGAGCCTGAAATTTACGAGAAACGCCATATGCGTATTGCTTTGTTTTTAAAACGCGAAACTTAAAGAGCAAGATAAACGCAACAGGTTTCTCTGTATTTACACTTGGCTTCTGAGCAGACTAGAACTGAATTCTTTCAAGCTTGTCAACTGATTTATGGTTTGTTTTTTCGGAGTAGAGTGCTGATTGCCCTCTCTTATCCAGGCAGAATGTTGAATACTTAGTAACAGAAAAAAAGCCTAATTGTTGTAAATGATACTTTTTATTAGACAGGCTGTAAAACTAGGGGAAACTTTTCATGAACTCAGTTATCTAGTTTTGTGGAAACATGTGTAATGCTTCTGAGCTCTATTCCCCGTTTGAAGTTACCATTTTTTCATTTTCTTAAAAAAAAAAAAAAAAAAAAAAGGAAGGAAGGTACGTACGTCTGGCGTTTCTCCAGTAGTGTAGGGACAAACAACCTTTTGATGGGGATACTTGTGCTTGGACAATGAGACAAGTTTAAAAGGTACTATTTTGACATTTTTTTCCGTTAAGAATTAAAAAAATCCTCAGAGGGAACATTTACGTTATTTCTTGAGATATTTGATGCACTTTGCAAATTGAGTAAACATCAACGGGATCTTGCTGAAAGGAAATGACAGGGCGCAGATGAAGTTTTTTTTTGTTGTTTGTTTTTTGTTTTTAATCAGCTCTAACTCGATAGGATTCTACCATTCCAGCTTCACCCCACTTGGGTTGGTTTAGGTTGCAGAACTTCACTCCTTGATATAAGATTTTGCCTCAGGAGAACCAACCCCTCTGCAAAGGAGAGAAATCAGAGTCCAGAAGAAATCACACCTTCCCTTACTGTTCATGACAAGGTTGGAACAGAAGAGACTTCATATTGATAGTTTTGGGGGGGATTTTGGAGGGGAGTGTTGATTAGGATCTTAATCTTAGTGTAAACTATTTTGTGCAATTAAGACTTACTCTCATTTGTCTTACTTTAAAGCAGTGTGACTTCTTTCAAGAAAGAGTTATATATTTAAATTTCTGCACTGGCAAAACATAGAATTAGATGAGTACTCTGGTACAGTAGGTATAGAGTACTGCTCTGAATTTAGTTCTTTAGCCACACAGTATTGTTAGGGTTAATATGTAAAAAGCGAATTTTGCTTTTATAAAAATCAAGGAATGTTACATAAATGATACTAAGATGCAGAGTAGAATCTTAAAACACAACCTCTCTGGTTGTGTGAGTGCTTAGCTCTATTACAGTCTACTGCCCCATGGACGGTAGCCTACCAGGCTCCTCTGGCCATGGGCTTTTCAGGGCAAGAATACTGGAGTGGGTGACCATTTCCTTCTCCAGGGAATCTTCCCGACCTAGGGATTGAACCTGTTTCTCTTGTGGCTCCTGCATTGGCAGGTGGATTCTTTACCACTGTGCCCCCTGGTAAGCCCTCCTAACTCTTAACCAGTACAGCAAAAAACACCCAGATTGCTATAATTCCTAATACACTGATTAATCATGTCAAGAGATTGGGCAGTTTATTAAGACAAAAAGTAACTTAAAAAATGATGCTTGACCATAAAAGATATTTCAAAGAAATATCTCATGGAATGGTGTTATAATTAAATAACAGGTCCTCTGTTTAGTTGATTAAAAGCTTGTATATATCGAAGTGTCCAATCCAGACATCATGAGTAGAGGGTTTCTTAGTTTTGTTTGGTTGGTTTAGGTACGATGGTTGCTGTGATTGAAGTTTTTGGATGGTCCGATTTTCTAACGATACCCGCTTAGGTCCTGTAAGTGTATTATTATCACTCCATTTCTCTGAAGTTTTGCCATCAGATTCCAAATGAAAATGAAAAAAACAACAAAAACAGAACCTGTGGTTGCCATATCTAGGTTTTGTATTCACGTTGGTGTTCTTCTCTGAGTCTGAAAACACCAAACCCTCTACTCTTCCAAGTATCTTGTTGACTCCTTGTTAGCTGTTTGCCAGTGGCTTCATGAGTGGCATGAAGGCGCTTGTTCTGTGTGATCTCAGTTATCTACCAGGTGTTTTAGTCTAGAGTGGCTGCTAGGGATTACAGTGGTGAAGATAATTCCCATGCTAAATGCTTAACAGAATCTGAGTCTAAGGAGTCAATAGTAGCACAGAGTCGGATAGTTTACAGCAACTGTTACTCGACTTTGGCTTTTGTAAAAATCAGCTCTGTGGGCCACAGGTTACCTTGCTGCTCTTTGTCCATTTCAGACCCTCTTGAACCCTTCAGTTTAGGACCGCGTCTATTTCTCTGGGCCCTAAGAAGAGCAGTGATAATTAGTTATTGCTGAAAACATGCAATTAGAGTCATTGTTTCTATTTTTTAAAACAGCTTTATTGACATATAATTAGCATACCGTTTTTCAGTATTTTCACAGTGTTCTGCAACCGTCAGTCCCTATTCCCATCCTTCTCAACTCTCCATTCCTAGACCTAGTTAACCACTAATCCACTTTCTGTCTCTGTAGGAAGAATGTATGTAAGTGGGATCACACAACACAACATGCGTTTTGTGGCTGGCTTCTTTCACTTAGCGTGATGTTTTCAAGGGTCTGCCGTGTGTAGCCTGTATCAGGGCTTCATTTGTTTTGTATTGCCTAATGATATTCCACTGTATTAACATACCACATTTTATTTATCCTTCTGTCAGTTGGTCATTTGGGTTATTAATATTTTTACTTCTTTTCTCTCTGAATAGTACTGCCATGATCTTCAGGTAAATGTTTTTCTTGAATATATTTTCATTTCTCTTAGGTAACGGCAGTATTTCTAGGAGGAGAATTGCTGGGTCACATGTTAATTCTACATTTATGTTATGTTTTAAGGAACTACTTGCTTTGCAGAGTGGCTGTGCCATTTTCCATTGCCTCCAGCAGTGTATGAAGGTTCCAGTTTCTCTGCATCCTCATCAGCATTTGTTATTATATTTTGATTATGGCTATCCAGTAAGTGTGAAGTTATATTTCATTGTGATTATCATTTGCATTTCCCTGATTTCTAATGACATTGTGCATCTTTTCGTGTGCTTATTGGCCATTCGTATATCCTCTTTGGAGAAATGTCTATTCAGATCTTTTGCCTAACTTTAATTAGCAATTTGACTTCCTATTATTGTGTTATAAGAGTTCTTTGTATACTGGATACAAATCCCTTATCAGATAATGTGATTTGCAGATATTTTCCCCTTCTCAGGGTTGTCTTTTCACTTTTTCTTCCTTTTCACTTTTCTGATCCTATGATTTGCAACTGAAATTTTTTATGTCCAGTTTATCTGTTTTGTTGTTGTTTGCATTTTTGGTTTCCTTGCTGGGAAACCAGAGCCTAACCAACAACAAGATTTACACATATGTTTCCTTTGAAAAGTTTTATAATTTTAGCTCATACATTTAGGTCTGTGATACATTTTAAGTTAGTTTTTATGTGTGGTATGATAGGGATTGTGTTGAACTTGTAGATTAATTTGAGTGATACTGTTCTCTTAGCAATGAAGTGTTTCCAGCCATAAAGGCTAGGAATGGAAATGGACAGTGTCTTTCCGTTTAATTCAGATCGTTGACTTTTTTTCCCACGATGTTTATTAGTTTTCAGTGTATTAAGGCTTGTAGTTCCTTTGTTAAATTTATTGTTTATCAGTATTTTTATCATTTTGTGCTAGTTTAAATGAAATTGTGTTCTTATTTCATTTTCAGAATGTTGCTTGCCAGTGATAGAATATACGTTTTTATATATTGATTTATACATTGAGTTTTATATATTGATCTTGTCGCCTATAAATTTGCTGAACTCAGTTTTTTAGTCCTGATAGTTTTTTAGTGGCTCCTTTAGCATTGCTATATACAAGATCATATTATACACAAGATATATATACAAGGTCATGTGCAAATAGAGATACTTTTACTTCATCTTTTCCATCTGAATGTCTTTTCTTTTCCTTGTCTAATTGCCCTCACTTTTTATACAGTATAATGTTGAAGAGAAGAAGCAAGAGTGAACATTCTTGTCTTGTTCCTCATTTAAGGAGGAAAGCAATCAGTCTTTCAACATTAAGTGTCATGTTAGCTGTGGGTTTTTCATAGGTGCCCTTTATCGAGAAGTTCCCTTCTAGTCTTAGTTTTGAGCATCTTTATCATGCAAATGTTAGATTTTGTCAGAGGCTTTTTCTTTGTCCTTATTGAGATGATCGTAAGGGTTTTGTCCTCCATTCTATTAATATGGCATATAACATTAATTTCAGATGTTAAACCAACTTTGTATTCCTGGGATATAAAGTCCACTTGAATATGATATATAATCCTATTTATATGTTGCTGGTTTTGATTTCCTTTTATTTTATTGAGGATTAGATTTATTATTTCTAAGCACAGGCTAAACAAGTGTGTCCCCAAATAGCGTGGTTTCCGTGCCCTCTAACCTCATGCCTTAGAAGAGTTGAGACTTACAGTAATCTCACTGCCAAGTACAGGGCATAATAGATTGGATAAAAAAGAAGTTTGTTGAGCATATGAATTAGTCAACAAATATTCTCAAAGCAGTCTGACTACTTTAAGCCAATGATTATGTGAATGAGAGTTTTGTATTATTTTTATTCTTTTTAACTTCAAAAATTGCATGCTACCCTGGCTCTGTTGTTGGAAGGATGATATCTGAGGCTAGTAACTATTTCTTTCAGTCTTCAGCCCCACCCCATGCTCACTGTGCAACAGATCAGCTCTTGGGTGTTTTTGCATTACCCCTTGAGTTGAAAGGGCAAACAGAACCTCTTTTCTCATTTTTAGGAGATGAGAGAACAAATGAATAAAATATATAAGTTCATACCTAGGCCATGGTAGAACCTGTGTCTTTCTGTGTTTCCGTAGTTTGATCAGAGACTTATTTTTGTCCTGCCCAGGATGTTTATCCATTTCCTTGCAAAGTCCCTATTAGAAGAAATCATAAAACAAAAATTGATTGTTTGTTTTTCTTAATGAAAATAACATGCATAAAGTTCAGAAGTCAAACTTTACAAGACAGTTCAGACAGGATAAAAGTGAATTTTATTCCTTTCTAAGCCCCTCGGTCCCTTTAAAATTATAACTAACCATGAACAGCTTTTATTCACTCCAGTTTTCCTTCATGTATGTATCTTTATCAAAATACCAGCAAGAATAGTATGCTTACTGCTCTAGAGGCTGAGTTTTTTCATGCAATGTAACTTGAAAATATTTCATATTAATGCTTTTAATCTATAAACAATAGTGTAATATGTGGATATATCATAATTTCCTTTAAAAAGAACTCTATTGTGTTTTTATATTTTGTTTGTATTTTTATATTGTTTCTAGATTGTTTTGTGTGTGTTATTATGAACAAAGTTGAAATGATCATCCTTATCCAAACTTCTTGCACTCTGTGTACCAGTAAAATCATAGCAATGAAATTGCTGGGTTAAAAGATTTATATGTTTTATTTAGATAGACTTTGCCAAATTACTCCCTAAGAGCTGTATCAGTATATTTTCTCGCTAGATGAGATTTCCTTTTTCTGCCCTCTCACCAGCACTGCACATCAGGATCTCTCTTGAAGCACCTGGTCCTTTGTGAGAAATAGAAGTCACTCCCTCTGGGTGAGGCAGTACTACAGGAATATGGTTTAACTAGCAGTTCAGTAGCGGGACTTCAGGCCCAATTCACTCTCTTGTCTGGTTGTCTTTGCGCAGTGAACATTCTTGCACAATTGTTGTTTAGTCGCTAAGTCGTGTCTGACTCTTTGCGACCCCATGGACCATAGCTCACCAGGCTCCTCTATCCACGAGATTCTCCATACAAGAATACTGAAGTGGGTTGCCATTCCCTTTTCCAGAGGGTCTTCCCAACCCAGGGATAGAGCCTGGGTCACTTGCATTGCAGGCAGATTCTTTACTGACTAAACCACTCATATGGGACCACAATATTGTGCATAAGTAACTTTTAAAAAATCCTTGTAAATCTATATGTAAAAAAGTGGTATCTCATTTTGGTTATAAGTGAAATAGGATGTTTGTATTTCTTTTTCTTTGAACTGCTTATTTATAGCCTTTCCTTATTTTATATTTTCTTTTCTCAAAGATTTGTATGTCAGGATTAGTCCATATCTATCATATATTGTGAATATTTTTCTGTGTTTTTCTTACCTCATGTTTGTTTGATTTTTTTTTAAAAGGTAAACACTCAAATAGAAAACTGAGTAGAGACCATGAACAAAAATTTTTCAAAATATCTATTGGCCATAATTGTGAATTCACTATGAGTCAGGAATTATCCCAAGTGCTTTACTTGAATTAACTTTTTAATCCTCACAACATCTACATAGAGTAACTACCATTAATATCTGCACTTAAATTTTTAATAGTACATTTTATCTAACGCAATGTATCTAATTATTATCACTCACCATGTAATCAAAATAAAGATATTAGTGAGATATTTTGCCTTCTTTTTCATATTAAGTCTTTAAAGACTTGTGTACCTTTTATACATACAAGTACATTAGCCTCATTTCAAGTGCTCAGTGATACCATTCATGCTATCGTAATAGAGCACATCTAAATGGTTCAAGGAAGGCCTTCGGCAAAATTAGAAGATGCCAACACTTTGTCCTCAACGCTCCTCTTCTCTCTCTTCTCTGTTGAGACACCTTCCTGCTTCCCTTCTCGCCCCGTGCTCTTGCCCTTCACACTCTGACTCTGGGAAAACGAGAGCATAGGGCATGGAAATACGTTGTGATTCAAGCAGCCCTGGATATAAACCCAAAGTGCTGTTTACTAGATCTTGTAACATAACGTAATTTGAGCTTAAAATTCTTCATCAGGACATACCTCGCTACCCTTCATAGAGTTTCATAAAGTTTAGTGCAGTGATATCCGTAAAGGCATTTAACACAGTCCTTGGCACTGTAAAAGAACTGTGAAAAAGCTACTGTCAGTTTTGCTTTTAAATCATATCTGCCAGAGGGCAGTGCCCATTATTTAAAAAAACAACAACAGGATCGCTTTTAGAATTTCAGGCACCAGTCACAGCCTTTAGAGGGTATTCTTTGAGAGGAGGAGAATAAATCAGGGATGTAAACAGATTGTGGGGGAAAGTATGTTACAACAAGGTGTCCTGTGAGATTGGTGATACTTCCAGACTCTTCTCTCCTTCTGATACTATAAAAGGAAAATTAGGTCTTAAATCATATTTCATATGTTCATTCAACATAACAGTCATTTTCCTAGTGAAGACTTATTTTTTAGCAAAGTATGGAATAAACTATACTTCTGGTTTAGTTTTTTTTAAGCCAAGGAGCATACTGATTTTCCAAACTTGGACAAGCTGCAGTCTCACTAAATATGGCAATGAAATCAAGACAAAAGGACAGACTCATGGATAATCTATAGTTGTTTAAACCTCACAGTTTTTCCTTCAAGGTAGGCACAGCTAAATGCTACTACATGAAAACCGCATAGTTCGTACTGTGAATCACTGCCCTTTCAAAAATGAACAAAAATATACAATTACTAGCTTCCCAGAAAGTGAACACAGCGTTGGCAATTTCAATAAACTATTCGCTGTGAGTCAGTGTTCTTAGGTATTTCCAAGACATACGGTCTCAATTGCAGACATATTGTCCTTGGTCTTCAGCCCGTGTGTTTGGGCACCAAGTTATCTGACAGATGTGACAGGGGCAAGTGATAACTATCTGAGAAGTGCTCGAGGGCTAAACAGTCATCTGGGCAGACACTAGAATGTGTTTCTAAGTTACTTGGTGTATTAGTTTCCCAGGGCTACTGTAATGAAGTACCTACCACTAACTTGGGCTTAAAATAGAAGAAATGTGTTGCCTTAGGTTCAGGAGGCTAGAAGTCCAACATTAGGGTTTTGGCAGGGCTACTCTAAATCCTGTTGGGGATCCTTCTTTCCCTCTCCCCTAGCTCTTGGTGGTTTGCTGACAATCTTTCATGTTCGCTGGCTTGCAGCAGCATAACTCCAATTTCTGCCTTTGTTAACACATGGTGTTCTTATGTCGTCTTCATAGCTATCTTTTTATAAGGACACTGGTCATACTGGGCAGATGAGGACAGCTGAAGCATAAGAGTCAACTTGCTCACATTACTCAACCAAAGAAGAAATGCAAGCAACCGTTTGATATAATGAGTAAAATTTAAGTAGTTCAGTGAAAAAAAAAAAAAAAACGGATGCCAGTGATCACCTACGAATTTAGTAAAGATTAAAAGGAATGATTTCTGGGAGATGTTGTCTTGTGGTAGTTGAAATTGGTATCGAATGTGAATGAGAGCTGGACCATAAAGAAGGCTGAGCACCAAAGAATTGATGCTTTTAAACTGTGGTGTTGGAAAAGACTTTTGAGTGTCCCTTGGACTGCAGGGAGATCCAACCAGTCCATCCTAAAGGAAATCAGCGCTCAATATTCTTTAGAAGGACTGATGCTGAAACTGAAGCTCCAATACTTTGGCCACCTGATGCGAAGAGCCAGCTTGTTGGAAAAGACCCTGATAGTGGGAAAGATCGAGGTTAGGAGGAGAAGGAGATGACGAAGCGTGAGATGGTTGGATGGCATCACTGACTTCAATGGACATGAGTTTGAGCAAGCTCCGAGAGATGGTGAAGGAGAGGGGAACCTGGGTGTGTTGCAGTCCACAAGGTCGCAGAGTCAGACATGAGTGACTGACCGAACAACAACAACAATCAGGAGAGCAGCTTGGTATTATGTATTAAAAATCTTAAAATGTGCATATTATACTCAGGCCCAGTATTTCCACTTTTAGAAGCATATTGTGAAGGGAGTAATTATTTGCTCACTGGAGCAATGTTTTTCAAAGCCCCAAATCGGAAATAACCTAATAGTCAAACAAGATAATTAATTAGTTGAGATTTGTTGTTGTCTAGTCACTAAAACTTGTCTGACTCTTTTGCAACCCCATGGACTGTAGCCCACCAGGCCCCTCTGTCCATGAACTTTTCTGGGTAAGAATACTGGAGTGAGTTGCCATTTCCTTCTCCAGGTGACCCCCCTGACCCAGGGATCGAACTCATGGCTCCTGCATTGGCAGGCAGCTTCTTTACCCCTGAGGGAATCCCAACTGAGATATAGTCATGTAATAAAACTGGCCAGTTAAAAATGATGTAAAAATATTTATGTAAAGCGATTTTCATAATAAATAGTGTAAGAATGTGAAAAAGCAGTTATTTGAAGTTATATAATTCTATTTTTAAAATATGTGCATGGAGAAAAATCTATACAGGCAGACAAAGAGGAAATTCATTTATGAAAAATGTGACAGTCGTGGCTTTCCTCTGCTTTGGACATGATCAAGGCCAGAGTTTCTATGCGCAGCATCCACCTGGACCTCCTCTGGAATTAAAGCCATAGCTGACCTGCAGGTGTATCAGTTTTTCTCTAGCTGTCATGGACTCTGACTCAGCTTTAAGGTCAACGACTGTTTTTCAACCAGTTTTACTATTTCCTGTGAATTCAATGATGAAAACAAAAATATAGGTCCTACTATATAGCCTATAGTAAACCTGCTTTTTTAGTTTTTTTTCTTTGACTAAGAAAAATGTCAATCCACTGGAGAAAAAATGAACACAAATTTGAACCTTATTCTCTTTGGTCTATTGCTCTCAGGTCTGGCCAGTGAGTAATATCCTAAATGGTTTTTTGTTGTTGTTGGATTGCTCAGTTGTGTCTGACTCTTTGTGACCCCATGGAATGCTGCACGCCAGGCTTCCCCATCCTTCACTACTATCTCCCAGAGTTTGTGCAAACACATGTCCATCACGTTAGTGATGCCATCCAACCATCTCATCATCTGTTGCCCCCTTCTCCTGCTGCCCTCAGTCTTTCCCAGCATCAGGGTCTTTTCCAATGAGTTGGCACTTCCCATCAGGTAACCAAAGTACTGGAGCTTCAGCCTCAGCATCAGTCCTTCCAGTGAACATTCAGGGTTGAGTTCCTGTAGGATTGACTGGTTTGATCTCTTTGCTGCCCAGGGGACTCTCAATAATCTTCTCCAGCACCACAATTCTAAAGCATCAGTTCTTTGGCGCTCAGCTTTCTTTATGGTCCAACTCTCACATCCATACGTGACTGCTTGGAAAACCACAGCTTTGACTCTGTGCACCTTTGTCGGCAAAATGATGTCTCTGCTTTTTAGTGTGCTGTCTAGGTTTGTCATGACCTTTATTCCAAGGATCAAGCATCTTTTAATTTCAAGGCTGCAGTCACTGTCAGGAGTGATGTTTTTAACATAAATTTATTTTATCTTCAGCTGTCTGAAAAGATAACAACTGATGGGCGAGTCAGACTTCATCCTTTGCTTACTTAATGCAGGAGGGAAGGAGATAAGAAACTTGAATTGTTGATCCTTTAATTAAGCCTGTTTAAGTTAAATAGAGGAAAGGTTCCAACATACTTTCTTGTCCTAGGGACTTTAGTGTAACTGACTGTGAGTTTCTATTCTTGGAAATAAAGAGTCATATTTAGTGAAGACACAACTTATAGAAAAGTGATGTTGAGATGGAAATAGTCTTAAGAAAAGAAACACTTCTTGGTTGCCCCACCCCACCCCCATCTGAAGCAGTGGAACCAAAACCGAAATAGCTTTTGTTTCCCGGAAGGGAATGGGCAGATAATATGACTTCAAAGTCGGATCTGACCATTATCACTTATGTTTGTAAATTACTCCTTCATTTATCTCCATTTCAAGGGACTGGATGTGTTTATTCATGTAAGCCTACCGTCAGATATAACACTGGAAGCCTTAATACTAGGACAGTTTTGAGATATTCCTACAAATCAACTCATTTTGTGAGGGGATAATGAGGAGAAAGAGTGGCACCTTCATCTAACAAACAGTTTCTGGAACTGGAGTAATTATGTGTAAGGTACCAGGCTAAACTTTGGGGGAAAGATTCAAAGATAAATCAGGCACAGACCTTGCCCACAGGATCCAAACCAAGGAGATACTTAGTGAAGATGTGCAGAAATGGGGCTGGAAGGGAAAGAGACCCCAGAAAACTGTGGGGACAGACCTGGGAGGCTAAAAATTACAGAAGAGGAACAAGAATTCAAACTGAGCTGGAGAGGGTGGGAAGGCAAGAGTGCAAGACATGGGGGTGGGGGTGGTGAGAATGATGGAAGGCTTTTTATTAAGTGAGAGAGATGATGAGAGCTTTTCTTTAAAGGACTGAATCTGCCTGCTGCCTGCAGTACTGACTTTGTAGGGGTAGACTTCGAAAATCCAACAAGCTGGAATGAACACCTAACCTGGCGGGGGAGGTGCCTGGGTGATGCCCAAGTTTGCATCTGCAAATCTGCCCTTTCTTCATGCTCCAGGCTCAGATAGACAACTGTCTATTTCACGGATCTGCTTGAATCCATAATGCACATCTCACAAGTGAAGTGAAGTCGCTCAGTCATGCCTGACTCTTTGCGACCCCATGGATAGTCGCCTGCACCAAGCTCCTCCATCCATGGGTTTTCAAGGCGAGAGTACTGGAGTGGGTTGCCATTCCCTTCTCCAGGGAATCTTCCCAACCCAGGGATCGAACCCAGGTCTCTCACAATGTAGACAGACGCTTTACCATCTGAGCCACCAGGGAAGTCCAGTGGAAGAATTGATTTTACCCTTCCAACCGGTTCTTCCTTTGACTTTCTACATTTCAGCAAAATACCTCTTAATCACTCACTCAATTCTAGCCAGAAATCTAGGATTCATCCTTGGGTTTTTCCCTTCCTCTTCATATTGATCTATTAGAATGTCCTGCCCATTCTTATTTGAGAGTACATCTCAAAGTCTACTCACTTCTCCCTCTTGCTCTGTCTACTGCCACCATCCAATCCACCGTCTCTCTCTACGGTCCATCCATTGCATGCCTAACCACGGTAGGTTTGCACTTGTATCCTGCTTGTGTTCTCAACCTTCTGCAATTAATTTCCCACACAACAGCTAAAGTAATTTTTTAAAAGCATAAATTCCACCATCCAATCCACCGTCTCTCTCTACGGTCCATCCATTGCATGCCTAACCACGGTAGGTTTGCACTTGTATCCTGCTTGTGTTCTCAACCTTCTGCAATTAATTTCCCACACAACAGCTAAAGTAATTTTTTAAAAGCATAAATCATGTCATTCCTTACACAAGACCTTCCTATGACTTGCTGTTGCATTTAGAATGAAATCTGGATTTCACCCTGGCATCCTCAAAGCCATACATGATTCCATGTGATCCCTGATTTCTTCCCATCTCTCTGACTTTACTGGTGGCTCAGTCAGTAAAGAATCCACCTGCAGTGCAGGAGACCTCTTGCAATGCAGGAGACCCGAGTTTGATCCCTGGGTCAGGAAGATCCCCTGGAGAAGGAGATGGCAGTCAACTCCAGTATTCTTGCCCGGGAAATCCCATGGACAGAGGAGCCTGGTGGGCTACAGTCCATGGGGTCTCAAGAGTCAGACACAACTGAGTGACTAAACCACCAACTCTTGACTTCATCTCCACCACTTTGCCCCTCACCATCAGCCCCAACAATTTCAGTTCCATTTCCCGTCATCTCACAAGCCCGGCTCACTCTTACCCATGACTTTGGCAGTTGCTTCCTGTAAGTCCAGGAGATCTGAGACACTCTGCCTCTGGCTCTTTCCAAAGCTGGCTCCTTGTTTCAGCTCCTGCATCACCCTCTTCACAGGAACCTCTCCTGCCCACCCCTCTGTCACACTCCTCTGCTCTGTCATTGCACTTATCACTCAGATTATCTTGTTTATGTGTTTGTTTTTTCTTTGCCTCCCTTCACTAGGACCTAATCCAAGAGCGAAGGACTTACCTGCATTGTTTACCAGCATGTCTTCTTATTTCTGTGAATACGAGCGTGTTAGTCACTCAGTCATGTCCGACTCTTTGCAGCCCCGTGGACTGTAGCCTGCAGGGCTCCTCTGTCCGTGGGATTCTCCAGGCAAGAAGACTGGAGTGGGTTGCCATGCGCTTCTCAGGGGATCTTCCTGACCCAGGGATCAAACCCTGCTCTCTTACATTGCAGGCAGATTCTTTAACGTCTGAGTCACCAAGGAAGACCCGTCTTCTTCTTAGATGGGTCTGGACACAAAAAACTGCTGAATAAATGAATAGCTCTATTTGACCATGTCATATATTAGTAGAGTGATAGGCTGTGATTGGAAAGTTAAGTGGCATCCAAGAAACATAGAGTCATTTAAACTGATTTAGTATTTTGTCTCCAATCTCTAAATACTGTGTTTACAATATTAATTATTGGCTGTTCAGCTTGACACATTCCTTTCTCAAACTGTCTCACCCCTGCCCCCACCCTAGTCATGCATTTCCCATCCTTTGATGATATTCTCATCTTCCCAACATTTTTCTGTTGTCCTTTAGATTAGATCAGTATCACTTATAACTGTGTAAAAGCTGATGGGCTGAGCCTTGAGGTAAACCATGGTTTCTTTTTCCTTCCTGCATTGCTTTTGCTTTTCCTACTAATGTTTTGGCTGAGGATCCTGTATTCCCACCCCAAAACCTTCCCCCAGTTACATAGGTCTCTTCTCAATATGTCCAGACAATTTCATTATTCTTTCAAGTTCTTCTTTGAGAAGTTTATCTGAGGTCTTTGTTCCAAATTGGGCCCTATTTCCTCTAAACAGGAAATAGGCTGTTGCCCTGGGATCTCTCTTCACATCATTCTGGGGATTTCTACTATTTCCCTCTTCTGTTGGATCTCCAGATAGCTAGAGCCATGTCTGACTTTTTCTCTGCATCTATTTCCTTATTTTGGCCGAGCACACAGATAGCTTCTTGAGAAAAGCTCCTGGGGATTTTCTTTCTTTATTTTTTAAAATATCTTTCTTTCTTTCTTATTTTTGGCCGCACCCTCTTTGTTGCTGTGTGCGAACCTTCTCTAGTTGCGGTGACAGGGGCTCCTCTCTAGTTGTGGTGTGTGGGCTTCTCATTGCAGTGGCTTCCCTTGTTGCAGAGCGTGGGCTCTAGGGCGACTGGGCTTCAGTAATTGTGGCACACAGGCTTAGTTATCCCATGGATGTGCAATCTTTCCCCAACCAGGAATCGAATCCATGCCCCTTGCATCGGCGGGTGGACTCCCAGCCACTGGACCACAGGGGAAGTCCCCTCCCCCCTTTGTAATTATTTATTTGGTTGCACTGGGTCTTTCTTGCTTTCTCTTGTTGCAGTGAGCAGGGTCTGCTCTTTGTTGTGGTGCCTGGGCTTCTCATTGTGGTGGCTTCTCTTGTTGCCAGGCACAGGCTCCAGATGCACGGACTTCAGGAGTTGCAACCCCCAGGCTCCATAGTTGAGGCTTTAGTTGCTCTGCAGCTTGTGGAATTTTCCTGGACCAGGGATCAAACCTGTATCCCCTGCATTGGCAGGCGGATTCCTATCCACTGTACCGCCAAGGAAGTCCTCTTCCCCACCCCCCACCCCCACACACCTTGTATTAGTACCTGTTTTTCCTGCCTTCACACTTGATTGCTTGGGTGGGTCATAAATCTAACAAAAGCAAACTTACTGTATATGTGCAAACACCCATTGCCACTTATAATCCATCATGATTAACTTTTTCTCTTTTTGTAGAAGTCTATTTTTTTTTTAGAAGTTTAGCAGATTTTTTATTCATTTCAAAAGATTTTCTTGGATGATTGTCCCATAAGAACTTGACTTTGACCTCCTTTTGTTATCACAATGTAAAAAATGTTTTATGAAAGTTTATAAGTTTTATAGCTGAACAGACTTATTAAAATATGTTTGAATTGTTATGCCCGAGGTCCGGATCCCCAAAACTGAGAGAATAAGACGTCCAAAGTAATGCAAAAGCACAAAGGGGTTTTATTGCTAGCTCGAGCTACGGCTCAGGTCTCATCCAGCGCAGTGGAATCTGACAAGAGCCCAGAGCCCTGAATTACAGCTGTTTTTATACAGGCGGTTACCTGTTTCTGCAACAGCATAGCTGGCGTGTAATGATTGGCTAAGCCGTACGCGCACGCGGGATTTTCAAATCACAAAATCTCATTGGCTCGGGTTTGAATCAAAATCCCAATTCTGATTGGCTCGAGTTTGGCGCGAGCAGGACTTTTCTAGGGTGGAGTTTCTTAGAATTACGACTCAGGTTTACAAGACCCTGAAACTTAGGCCTAGTGTAGCCTGTTGAGCCTGTCATGGCTCCGGTCTGGTCCCTTAACAGAATAGTGAAAGTATTATTTGCTCAATCATGTCCGACTCTGCAACCCCATGTAATGTAGCCCACCAGGCTCCTCTGTCCATTGAATTCACCAGGCAAGAATACTGGAGTGGGTTGCCATTCCCTTCTCCAGGGGATCTTCCCAACCCAGTAACTGAACTTGACTCCTGCATTGCAGATGGATTCCTTACCATCTGAGCAGCCAGAGTTTATTTTGATTAGAGTGATAGGCTGTGATTGGAAAGTTAAGTGGCATCCAAGAAACATAGAGTCATTTAAACTGATTTAGTATTTTGTCTCCAATCTCTAAATACTGTGTTTACAATATTAATTATTGGCTGTTCAGCTTGACACATTCCTTTCTCAAACTGTCTCACCCCTGCCCCCACCCTAGTCATGCATTTCCCATCCTTTGATGATATTCTCATCTTCCCAACATTTTTCTGTTGTCCTTTAGATTAGATCAGTATCACTTATAACTGTGTAAAAGCTGATGGGCTGAGCCTTGAGGTAAACCATGGTTCCTTTTTCCTTCCTGCATTGCTTTTGCTTTTCCTACTAATGTTTTGGCTGAGGATCCTGTATTCCCACCCCAAAACCTTCCCCCAGTTACATAGGTCTCTTCTCAATATGTCCAGACAATTTCATTATTCTTTCAAGTTCTTCTTTGAGAAGTTTATCTGAGGTCTTTGTTCCAAATTGGGCCCTATTTCCTCTAAACAGGAAATAGGCTGTTGCCCTGGGATCTCTCTTCACATCATTCTGGGGATTTCTACTATTTCCCTCTTCTGTTGGATCTCCAGATAGCTAGAGCCATGTCTGACTTTTTCTCTGCATCTATTTCCTTATTTTGGCCGAGCACACAGATAGCTTCTTGAGAAAAGCTCCTGGGGATTTTCTTTCTTTATTTTTTAAAATATCTTTCTTTCTTTCTTATTTTTGGCCGCACCCTCTTCGTTGCTGTGTGCGAACCTTCTCTAGTTGCGGTGACAGGGGCTCCTCTCTAGTTGTGGTGTGTGGGCTTCTCATTGCAGTGGCTTCCCTTGTTGCAGAGCGTGGGCTCTAGGGCGACTGGGCTTCAGTAATTGTGGCACACAGGCTTAGTTATCCCATGGATGTGCAATCTTTCCCCAACCAGGAATCGAATCCATGCCCCTTGCATCGGCGGGTGGACTCCCAGCCACTGGACCACAGGGGAAGTCCCCTCCCCCCTTTGTAATTATTTATTTGGTTGCACTGGGTCTTTCTTGCTTTCTCTTGTTGCAGTGAGCAGGGTCTGCTCTTTGTTGTGGTGCCTGGGCTTCTCATTGTGGTGGCTTCTCTTGTTGCCAGGCACAGGCTCCAGATGCACGGACTTCAGGAGTTGCAACCCCCAGGCTCCATAGTTGAGGCTTTAGTTGCTCTGCAGCTTGTGGAATTTTCCTGGACCAGGGATCAAACCTGTATCCCCTGCATTGGCAGGCGGATTCCTATCCACTGTACCGCCAAGGAAGTCCTCTTCCCCACCCCCCACCCCCACACACCTTGTATTAGTACCTGTTTTTCCTGCCTTCACACTTGATTGCTTGGGTGGGTCATAAATCTAACAAAAGCAAACTTACTGTATATGTGCAAACACCCATTGCCACTTATAATCCATCATGATTAACTTTTTCTCTTTTTGTAGAAGTCTATTTTTTTTTTAGAAGTTTAGCAGATTTTTTATTCATTTCAAAAGATTTTCTTGGATGATTGTCCCATAAGAACTTGACTTTGACCTCCTTTTGTTATCACAATGTAAAAAATGTTTTATGAAAGTTTATAAGTTTTATAGCTGAACAGACTTATTAAAATATGTTTGAATTGTTATGCCCGAGGTCCGGATCCCCAAAACTGAGAGAATAAGACGTCCAAAGTAATGCAAAAGCACAAAGGGGTTTTATTGCTAGCTCGAGCTACGGCTCAGGTCTCATCCAGCGCAGTGGAATCTGACAAGAGCCCAGAGCCCTGAATTACAGCTGTTTTTATACAGGCGGTTACCTGTTTCTGCAACAGCATAGCTGGCGTGTAATGATTGGCTAAGCCGTACGCGCACGCGGGATTTTCAAATCACAAAATCTCATTGGCTCGGGTTTGAATCAAAATCCCAATTCTGATTGGCTCGAGTTTGGCGCGAGCAGGACTTTTCTAGGGTGGAGTTTCTTAGAATTACGACTCAGGTTTACAAGACCCTGAAACTTAGGCCTAGTGTAGCCTGTTGAGCCTGTCATGGCTCCGGTCTGGTCCCTTAACAGAATAGTGAAAGTATTATTTGCTCAATCATGTCCGACTCTGCAACCCCATGTAATGTAGCCCACCAGGCTCCTCTGTCCATTGAATTCACCAGGCAAGAATACTGGAGTGGGTTGCCATTCCCTTCTCCAGGGGATCTTCCCAACCCAGTAACTGAACTTGACTCCTGCATTGCAGATGGATTCCTTACCATCTGAGCAGCCAGAGTTTATTTTGATAATAATCTGCTACCATTTTTTTTAAAAGATAGATGTTTAAGGTCTGTTTAGAATACCTGTAGTTTTCCTGTATTTTGTGCATTTAAGGATGTGGGATACTGGTCCAAACAGAAACCTAGCATGTTACAGTTAAAGGATAGTATTTCATGAACTTGTCCAATTGTGAGAATCACCTACATGCTTGCTAAAAACACTCAATTTGGGGCTCCATATTCTAGATGAGCAAAATCAGAATCTTTTGAAGAGGAGTCTTGGAATCTGGTTTTTCAACAAGTGTTCCAGAAGATTCTTGTAAGAAAGCTTCTTTGGTGATTAGTAATATTCAGAGGGTGGCTTCAGATCAAAATTTCTTTGCCAGCAATGTGTATCTTGTCTTGACTTGAGGTAGAAATTACAGAGCGTCCAGTTAAAAAACACTGATGTTCTGTACCCAGTGCCTTGATGGATTTGCTCATTAACATGTCCTGTTCAGAAGCAAGTATTCCCATTTCCAAGTACAATTTTGGTGAAATCTCATTGCCAGAAAATCTTGCGTACATTTTATTAATATTATTAGCTGCAAAATAATTCATTTCCCACAGTAGTCACGTTTGAGCTAAATGTAGTTAGACTCGAAGGGAAAGAGGCTTCAGAAGGTCAGTTACTATTTAAGGGAAAGTCACAGAATTTCAATTCTGTTGCCTTTTCAGGAAGACCCCTGTGAACTTCATTGGAGGTAGCTGTGCTCTCATTACTGAAGGAGGAACCAAAGTCAAAGAACAGGGCACTGGATGAAAACAGGTGTTTAATAATGAGTGGGAGGAATTGTAAGAAAGATTTGACTGAAATATATTTCTGAAAAGAAGGCCGAGCCCTTCAGAGATGTGGGCAGCACATTCTGAAAACTCCAAAAGGAAGCAGTCGTTTATTTAAAAATTCTTTTCATATGTTCCTTTTTGGAAACGTTTAGCTTTTTATTTTTGCCTCTGTACTTCAGGGGTCTTTCCTGTCAACGGTGGGCCTATTTGCAGTACCTTGCCCATTGTGAAGTAAATTCTAGTCGGTTCTCTAAAAAGCTTTTTCTAAAGAGTCTCTCAGCCTCTCCTAGGAAGGCCTCCGTTGACTGCCTGAGGTGTTCTGAGGTGGGCCTGCTGAGTTGGCCTCGGACCTTCCTTCTAGAATAAAAATGCTTCTGACCATAGCTGGGTAGTCGCCACAGGGCTGAGAAGGGGCAACGTGACGGGACAATTCAGGATTGCTGTTGCCGATTCCATCTATTTCTGTGTTTTTCAAAATTTCCTCTACATCTGTGAAGTTTACTTGTGCTGATGTGCCAGGCTGTCTGTGGAGGAGCCGGCTGAGGATGGAAACTTGGAAGAAGGAGTTAACGGAGCTCACGTCGAATGTTCCTGTGGGCCAGACTGAGCTGAGCCTCATTTTCCTAACGTCTTCTAAAACGGAATTGTATACATATGTGCGCGACTGGTGTTCTGTCTCTTGGAAAGTACTTGGCTGCCAGTTTTTGGAAAGAAAACATGAAAAGGATAAAATCGAACTGGAGATTTGGAAAAGAATCTAGAACTGTGCACTTTTAGAAAACCGACCCCCCTCTTGAGTCATCCAACCACAGAATATCAGAACACTTTATACCTCATTTTCCAAACGATGATGTTTTAATTTACAAAGCCACCGTCCAGTCGGCAGAGCAGAAGTCTTTAACGAAGCTTTCTTTTCCCCTCTTTTCAGTGGGGAGAGGTAGAGGTGAAGTTGAAAGCCATGTGGTGTTTTCATCGCTTTCAATGTGTTCCTGGGATTTTTCAGGCAGGAATACTGGAGTGGGTTGCCTTTTCCTCCTTCAGGGGATTTTCCCATCCCAGGGACTGAACCTGCGTCTCCTGCATTGCAGGTGGATTCTTTACTGCTGAACTATGGGGGAAGCCCATGAATAAATAGCTTTACAGACAGTGGTAAATGTCTGTGTTAGTTTGCCAGGGCAGCTATAACAAATGATCACAGACTAAACAGCCAAAATTTCTTTTCCTAGTTTTGAGTCCAAGAGCTGAGGACTCAGAAGTCCAAGATCAAGGTGTGTTTTCTTCTGAGGCCTTGTAGGCACCCCCTTCTCCCTGTGTCCTCTTGGGGTCTTTCCTCTGCACACTCACATGTCTACATCCAAAATCATCTTCTTATAAAGACATCAGTCATATTGGATGAGGGCCCACCCACAGGACCTCATTTTTACCCTAATCATCTCGTTGAATGCCATATCCAACATAGTCACATTCTGAGGCTCTTGGTGTGACTTCAACATGTGAATTTGGGGGGACACAATTCAGCCTGTAACCCTGTTCTTGAAACAGGTTTGCAAACTGGGGTCCATTCACAGTGGCCCATAAAGCACCTCAAATCTGTTATCTTTCTCCTGGTTTCTTCAATTCCACTCATTAACAGATCCCAGCCTCTTCTCTGCTCACCTCCAGCAATACCACATATTCAACAGGAATGACTTGAGTGAGAAGATGCGCTGAAGGGGATTTTCAGCAATGGCAAGAATGTCATGAGGCAGTGCCACTCAGGAAGTGAAGCGCAGAATGTAAAGCGTCTATAGGGTGAAATTGGGAAATAGTCTACGGAATATTACATTGCCACCATAATTGTGTAAGAAATAATTACCAGTATCTTGTGACTGGAACACCAACTTGATTTGAGTAACACTGAGAGAGAAAAAAATAGCTTATCAAGATCCTAATTCCAGTGTGGTCATCCACTATATATGTGCTACCTGATTGGTTTCATAATCTTCTTCAAGGCCCCTGGAGGGTGAGGCATGCTATATAGAGAAATGTTTTGTTTCCAAATGTCACTCCATATAGACTTTTTCTTGGCTGGGTTTGATTTTTCTTACTTGGTGTGCTTTCATTGTCTTAGATGTGTTTGGCATCCAGCAGAGTGACATGTCTCTTCACAAAGAGCTGCTAAAATAAGAAAGGAAATGAATAGGGATGCTAAAGAAAGATAGTGTTTAAACACCTGTCAAAGTAAAACCCGAACAGGAATGTTCTCACAGCCCCACTGAATCACGTTGGTAATCCAAAGATGATTCGTGTGTGACTAAACACATTTGTGTTATATCCCATCACGTTGCAAAATACTCAGAAGGCTTTCGTTGATACCTTCCTACCTCTTTTTTTTTTAATATGTTTCTTTTTATTGTGCTAAAAGTCACATAATAGAAAATATACTATTTTAACCATAGTTAAGTCTACTGTTCAGTAGTCCTAATACACACACATGCTGTGCGACTCTCACCTTCATCATCTCCCGAATTTTTCACCTTCCTAAATTGAAACTCTGTTCCCATTAAACACTAACTCATCATCCCACAACAACACCCTCCCACCCCACCACCACCCCCCGCTGGCCAGAAAACATAAACCGGATGAAAAGACAACCCTCAGAATGGGAGAAAATATTTGCAAATGAAACAACTGACAGGAAATTAATCTCAAAAATATTCAAACAGCTCATGCAGCTCAATATCAATAAAACAAACAACCCAATCAAAAAATGGGCAGAAGACCTTCCTATCCTGTATTAAAAGACATTATTCACTGGGATGCACAGTTGGGTGGACTTGCTCATCTTGTCACAAATCATGAAGATAGTGCTTCAAAAGCACACTCACCTTTTTGAGGTTCAAAATTTCTTAATTTAAATTGAATAGGTCCCTCCAGAGAGTTAAGCACACAAATAAGATTTGGGTGCATCTGAATCTAGCAATCCTAGGTCCTCTTTGAAAAGGATTTAAAAATCTCCAGTAACCTCAGAAATTATTTCATTGTTTAAGGCATGTTCTGGACCAGGAGTTTCCTAGAATTAAGGGGTGGTGGTGGTGGTGGTGGTGTGTGTGTGTGTGTGTACGCTCAGCCCCTTCATTAGTGTTTCCAACTCTTTGCGACCCTGTGGAGTGATGGGGTGGAGGTGGGGGCATGCAGAAACTCTTAGCCAAGCCCCCTCTCCCACTAATTGTGACTCTGTCACTTTCTCATCTTTTAAGGCATTTTGCAGATTAGAATCTGCTAAACACGCAATCTAAGGAAGGTTAAAAATCACAGAACACTGGTGTCTTCCAAGTGAGAACATTTCACCTGGCCCAAGACCCTAATATTTCAGATGCAAAATTCAGTAGCCTCAGGCTTAGGAATGAACTTCTTATACAATGGAAATAACAGATCAGGATTTAATTAATAATTACTTGTGGTCTCACAGTGCCAGTCTAACCTTATTTTTCTTGCTGGAGATCTGGTCCTAGGGGTGAAGAGAATGGGCACAAGGTTCTGGTTAACTTTCAAATAGGGAAAGGTGCAGAATAAACAGAGGCTTCCTTTGCAGCGATTTCTTAGCCAGTCCAGTGGATAACCTGTCCCAGTGAGCTAGAGTCCTTAGGGACTGAGCTACCTGTGTTAAACCTAAAGGCCTTCACTGCAAAGGATCTGAGGTTAAGAGTCATAGAGCGGAACTTTTTTCCCTCTTTAGATTTTGACATTAGGTATATTTGGAAACAGGAGTAAAATGCAACTTCCTGCGCTTGGCAGCTATAACAGCAACAACAACAAAAGCTAAAGGAACAACTCGTAGCCCCACTACATGTAGGCAGTTCTATAACTGGGTTTTCAACATGAATCACTAAGTATTATATTAACCAAGCAAGCAACCAGTCTTTTGAATAAAACTTTTTTTTTAACTCTTTAAATTTTTTGCAAGTTTAAGCATAAAAATAAATTGTGCAATTTCCCACCTGTTGGGAAATAGAGCCGAGTCTAGATCTGGGTTTGTTCTCCCATTCTTCTCGGTGCTGTCAGCTTTCTTGCTTTGTTTCTTCCCTGAGTCCAGAGTATTTCTGCTGGAGGATAACAGGGATCTCCCCTGAGTACTCATTCGCCTCAGCAGCTCCCAGCAATTGTCTGGAGACCAGTGGAGATTGCAGGTGGCTCTGTGCAGGTGTCTATTGTGGAGGGAGGTGTTTTTGTTTTTCTGGAACCCTCTGGAAGACAAGAAAAATAGCTTTCAAAGACATCTCATTGCTTCCATTGCTCCAGATCAGAAATAATCCACTTCTATCATTTATTCCCCTCCAAACCTTTTCATAGCTCCTTTCTAGTTGCTTGGGGCTTCCCCCATGGCTCAGCTGTAAAGAATCTGCCTACAGTGTGAGAGATGCAAGAGATGTGGGTTCGATCCCTGGGTTGGGAAGATCGGCAAACCTGAGATGCCTGATGTGCTTGTAGTGTTCAGAGAAGGAAAAAGCGATGCCAGTGTGAAAAAGCGAAGCGGTGTGTGTGGATGAGTAGCTTCGTAAAAACTGATAATTTTCACCACTCATGCTGTGTGAAAATAGGAAGTTCTTTTTTGGTGGGAGTTGGGGAGCGCCATGAGGCATATGGGATCCTAGTTCCCCAACCAGGGATCGAACCCACACCACCTGCATTTGAAGTATTGGACTGCCAGGGAAGTCTCAGTAGGAAGTTCTTGAAAGATAAGTTCACCTCTAAATGATTCCAACTGTTTTCTTTTTTCAGTGATTTATCTTTAATGATTGTCTTTTTACATTATTTGAAATTACATAGTAAGCAGCAAGTGTTTGTTCACCTGAAAAGTTTGTCAACAATGCATGTACCATTCTTCTGAGTGTTAATCACCCTTTCTGGTGGCTTTGATATTTTCTTAATTTCAAACTTTAGTGTCTGTTATATTATCTTTCAAAATATTTGGAATTCTACAGGAAAGCGCTGTTGGAAACAATTTCCCCTGTGTGAAAAATCTAAAGACCTGCTAAAATAAATCATAGCCTAGATAGGCCAGGCTTTGTAAATTATTGCCAAACGTTTGTGCATGACTTAGTTATTCATTTTGTAAATATTTATCAAGTACCTTCTGTGGCTTATGTTCAGGGTGGGGGGTATCACCGGGAATCATGGGACTCCCGATATAGCAGGGAAGACTAGTCCTTTTTTTCTTTTTTTCATGTACTAACTCTTCAAAGAGGGAATCTTTTTTCCCCTACTCACTTGATAAGAACAGTAGTTAAGAATAATTTTGTGGCTTCCGGGAAGTCTGTGAGTGACAACTAGCTACTTCTAAAGCTCAGTTATGGGCGTTTTTCATCATTCTAGTACACGGTCAACATTCCTTCTGGCCAGTATTGAAAATCTTAATAAAAATAATATCAGAAAAGGACTTTGGAATCAGCTGGTTGGCTTGATGGTGCCCTAATTGGATTCAGAGGCTTTCTGGGTAGTGTTATATCCAAGTCCTGCTGGTACAGCTCGTTCTCTGGAATGCTTGCTTAACACACATGGCATTTTCAAGAAGGAAACCGAAATAGAACATCTTGTAATTGGGATATCTTTAGTGACTATATTGGAGAAAAAAAAATTAAAATCAACTTTGAAGGCATCATTACCGTAATATTACTTTTTCAAAACACAGCTAATGGAATTCTGTCTTTCTTGTCTCTGTCTCTGTAGTTAGAGAATTAGGTGTTGTTCAAACTAAGGAATGTTAATCCTTTGCTTTTCAGTGAGTTTTCAGTGGTCTCCTGCTTAATTGAGACAGGGCGTTTCTACTTTTTAAGTAGTGTTATGAAACTGGGCTAAATCTCTGTACCCCTCAAACAATTTTATCCTGCATTTTAACTCAGAACTGGGAGACCATTTCACGCTATGCCTGTCCCAAGAACTAGCGCTGCCCTGCCTCACTGGGAGCCCCTCAGCCGCCTCGCCCGCTGTGCTCAGTACCTGCTGTATTTCTGCGCTGGAGTGGATGTTGCCAGGATAATGTCAGCTCCCATCAGAGACCATAAATAAGCGTCCTAAGGGCAGAGATCCAGTCCATTTTTGCTCACTCAAAGCCCCAGTGCATTACCTTGTCTCAAGAAATTAATTACGGATGGATGACTCCATTCCACAGGAAGCAGAGTTTCCTACATCCTCATCTCTTTGTGGACTTCTCCTTCCTCTTCTTTTTTGTTTGATCAGAAACCCACCTCTCCTTGGCAACTCTCCTCCAGTGGAAGAGGCTCAGTGTTTCTGCACCCCTCACTGCTGACCTTCTGTCCACTCCTGATCGCCCGCCACTCATGCCTGTTTTGCTTCTAGTATTGCGTGGAAGAGGAGTTAAGTTGTCCTCCTCCAGGGAATCTTCCCATCCCAGGTATCAAATCCTGGTCTCCCACATTGCAGGTGGATTCTTTACCATCTGAGCCTCCAGGGAAGCTGCTACCTCCTAATGTAATCATCCTCTAAGAGGTCAACTTTGCTTTTGAAAGTTATTTCTCATTTGAAATATGTGCCATCCTGCTGAGTTTCTCTTCCCACATCTTTGCTGCTGTCATTTCCTGACTTTCTGGTGACTTCCTGATATTCACCATGTGAGGTTCGGGCTCTGCCCCTCCACCCACGCCTTGCCCTTATCCTGCAGGCATTCAGTTCTCACATTCTAGTGTATTCTCTCTCAGATCTTCACTTTCTTTCTCCCTCCAGGCTTTCTTCTTAGTCCATAAACACGGTGGAGCAGCACCCCTTCTCCCAACCGCCCAACATACACATGCATACTGTGTGAATTTAAAACAAATAAACAAACTTTTCCCTTTACCTGATGACGCTCAGTACCAAAGAAGTCCAAGGTTCTTGGAATTTAACAAAACATTTGCTTACTTCTCTGGAAGTTTTCATATAGAGCAACATAAGTATCAATCATTTCTTGATTTGTGTTTGCCTGCTTTAACAGACTAGCATCCCAGGAGATATTTGATTCTCAGTTGAGAATTGAGATAGAAGAGGTGGTGTTTTCTGTTTAAACTGGAACAGTAACTTGTGAGTTGCCTGTTTTAAAGAATGATTCCTGATAATTGAGCATGTTACATTATGTAGTCAGATATTTGCCACCAGACACTGGGCTGCTATGCAAAGGGCCTTGTAATTCTACCAGTTTGCAATGTATTGAGTGAGTAAAAAGTTTTAAGTAGCAACACATAGCTCAATACCCCTAATAATGTTATGAAAGAATATAACAGATTTTAAAAAATGGTTTCATGGTTTTCTAGCTGGTTTCCTAATATGAGAAATTCGAATTCTCATGTGTAATCCCTGAAAAATAGAAAAAACAAAAGCAATTGGGTTTTAGCTCCAATTTAGTTAGATACCTTTCCTAGTAAAAGCTGTGTGGGTGTGCTTAGTCGCTCAGTCGTGTCTGCGCTTAGTCATGTCTGACTCTTTGCGACCCCATGGTCTGTAGCCCACCAGGCTCCTCTGTCCATGGAGATTCTCCAGACAAGAGTACTGGAGGGCTGCTATGCCCTCCTCCAGGGGATCTTCCCAACCCAAGGATCAAACCCAAGTCTCCCGCATAACAGGCGGATTCTTTACCATCTGAGCCACCAGGGAAGTTACTCTCTCCTTCATGTAATCATCCTCTAAGAGGTCAACTTAGCTCTGCTTTTATTTGGAAAAACCACCCTTAATAACTTCTTTAACTTCACCTCTGTTTTCTTGCTAATGTCTAATACTGTTAAATGTCTTTTTCTTTTTAACATAGATCAGTTTCTGTAATGGAGAAGGCAATGGCAACCCACTCCAGTGTTCTTGTCTGGAGAATCCCAGGGACAGAGGAGCCTGGTGGGCTGCCGTCTATGGGGCAGTACAGAGTCGGACATGACTGAAGCGACTTAGCAGCAGCAGCAGTACTGTATTTACTCACATCTTCCCTTGAATGTTCAGGGTGCTTGAACTCAAGCCACAAACCTTTTCTCTAAGCCTTCATCTCTTTACATCTCACCGCATCCTCGGAGAGGTGCAGACCCTGGAGTTGCCTGTGTCTTTTCCAGGCAGCTCCTTGGCCTCCTTACTTCTTCCTTCTCAATGTCTGTTGGAGGCATTCATCATTTCTAGTCCTTTTTCTGTGCTCCAGTCTAAGTTCAGATGCCTAGGTTATTACAGTCCCCTCTTTTAACTGAATGATAGGGATGTAAAGCTGGGTGCATTGGGGACTCTTTATGACTCATTGACATAAATTCTCCCAGCTTTCTGCCTTCCATTGTATAAGCCTACAGCTTGTATCTCCTAGTGTCTTGCGTTCCCTTGTAAAAGGTTTCATTTCTGCCTTGGGGGGATAGTCCAGAATTTTACACGTGGCCACCTATCTCTTCACAGAACTTGGTGTGACTCCCAGGGGACTGTTGGACTGCAGAGAGGGTTAGTCACAGTATAAGTAGACTCTTATGGATCTTTTGACCCAAAGCTACTAGTCCAGAGTTAATGTGTTATTTTAATAATATTTCTATTATTACATTCATCATCTACTGGGAAGTTTTTCATAATTTTGTTTGGGGCAAAGTGGATCCAAAATCATTACATTTAAAAAATTTTAATTGTCTTTAGCATATTTTTTATTTAAAAAAATTTTTTTAAGACTTTTTTATGTGGACCATTTTTTTTTTAAAGACTTCATTGAATTTGTTATAATGCTGTTTCTGTTTTATGTTTTGATTATTTGGCTGCAAGTCACGTGGCATCTTAGCTCCCTGACCAGTGATTGAACCCACACCCTCTGCCTTGGAAGGCGAAGTGTTAACCTCTGGACCGCCAGGGAAGTCTCTTGTGTTATTTATTTTTGGCCACACCACTAGAAATGGGGGGTCTTAGTACCCTGACCAGGGATCAAACCTGTGCCCCCAGCAGTGGAAGTGCAGAGTCTTAACTGCTGGACCACCAGGGAAGTCCCAGATGTTGTTAGATTTTATTTTTACAGTTTATTTTATAATTTATATCTACGGTCTTCCAGCTTCTCTCCTAAAGTTTCCTTCCCAAGTACAAGCTCAGCATAAAGGAAATAGTCACCATCTTCTCTTAGAAGTGAGATTCTCTCTTACTTGGCAGTTTGCCCCCTGGAGGTGTGTCAAACCTTTCCACAAACACAGCACACCCGCCACACACCATGACCTGCTCTCCACCCTGGTCTCCGAGGGCTGATGTAGGAGATGACTCAGGAAGGGAAGGAAGGTAGGAAGTGGGTTTGTTCCTTTCTCGTTTCTCTGTAGCACACGTCTCGCTATTCCTAAACACAGCCATCCTAACTCTTTCTAGAACTCTTTGCTTGCAGCAATAATAGTGATATATGAAACTTACTGTGCTTTTGTTTATATTAAAATTGATTTCCCTTTTGCCAGGTGACCTTTTTCCTGTTCAATCAGAATTTCTTCGAACCCTAAGTACAAGTGACATTATTTAATCTGTTAAATGTCCCGAAGCAAGTCTAGGGTCTATTGTTCACGTCAGTGCGCCAGGATGTCACACAGCTGCACAAACACGCCCCTTCTGCAGCCCATCGGCCCGCAAGTTTAAACTCTAAAATTCTCTCTCAGTGTTTGCGAGACAGATGGAAGTCTTTAGTCGCTTTTCCCTTTGGGGGTTTAAAAATAATGGCTGCCTCTGTTAGAAAAACAAGTCCAAAAATTGATGGTATCAAATTTCTAAAATTAATGCTGTGTTAAATAAGGGTTCTGTGCAATCAAAGGACCATAGTTATTATAAGCGAAGAGGACACACTGCCTGCAGCCCACGTGAACTTAACTGTGATGACAGTGGGCATCGTTTCAGAGACTAGAACAGTATCTGCCCTGACTCGTCAGATTAGTCCAAAGAAACAGTTGGGCATAGACTTGAATTATTATTCATCAGGCTTTATGTCTTGCCTTCTCTTAAAATATAGCCGTATTCCCACCCACAAGCCCCTGACCCATATTGTGCAAGGACTCAGGAGGTAGACCATCTGGAGTTTAAATCTCTCTGACGGGCTCTGTGACCTTGGGTAAACTGCTCGGTCTCTCTGGACTTCAACTTCCTCGTTTATGAAATGGAAATACTAATAGCACCTTACTTTATAGGGTTGTGATGACAACAAGGCAATAATCATGAAGCACTTAGAACAGGTCTAAATGTGACATAAAAGTATATCAATTTTATTGAGCCTAGAGACCCTTTAACTGAATCTGATAATCTCAGCAATGAAATATTGGGGTCTTTGCTCAAGGTCACAGGGCCAGTTAAGTAGCAGAGCTGAGTCTGGGACTCAGTTCTCTTCTCAGATTACAGTGAGCCATCCCAACTGGAGGCTCAAAATTCCGAACATTAACTGAGATTTATTGCCTATCCTGATTATGAGATGTCTTCTTTGCTTTTTGCTCTATAAACAGAGTCTTACTGCTCGTCTAGAGGTACTAGGGTGTGCTGCTGGTTCACCATGAGTTTCGCTATCATATTCCAATGAGGACAGCAGGGAGAATGGGAGAAAAGCCCCTAGTCAGGAATCAGATGACCTCGACTATGTATCTGTGACTAGTTAATGATTTGGAAAGCCACTAACCTTCTTGGGTCTCAGTGTCCTCATATATAGGCCTTTAATATACTTAAGATAGTGGAAGACTCCTGTAATAACACAGTTGATCCTTTAATGGATAATGGTATACTCAGTGTTTCTCTGAACTGTGCTGCTTAGACTACTGCTGCTGTCAGATGCAGAATAAGACTAAAAAGCTGTCATTATTTACAGAAAATAAACTGCTTCTCCATCCCTACACTTGTTGAGGTGAGCTTCTAATTTAGCATGGCTTCAGGGCAACCTGAAAAGATGGTAGAACGGTCTATTAGTTTTCTCATAAATCTAGTAAGGCAAAGAAGTTATTATTTATGTTTTCCAGATAAAGAAAGTGGAAATGATATCCTTTCTTAAAAGAAGAGCTGTGAAAAAACTCATCATGTTTAAGTACTCTCCCATCTGAGATCTTGCTGTGATAGATGGCATACTTTTCATTTTGGACCTGAGTAGCTCTGCTTTGAAATGCTTATGTAATTAGATGAGCCTCTCAGGCACAATGCTCAGTGAAAGGCACGTACAACAAAGAGTAGGTTGTATAATTCTGAGAAGTTGAAGTTCTAGAACAGGTGAAACAAGTGGCGATAGTAGTCAAAACAGTGGTTATTTGGAGATGTGGATATTTCTTGGGCTCTAAAATCACTGCAGATGGTGACTGCAGCCATGAAACTAAAAGACGCATGCTCGTTGGAAGAAAAGCTATGACAAACCTAGACAGTGTATTAAGAAGCAGAAACTTTGCCGACAAAGATCCATATAGTTAAAGCTATAGTTTTTCTTGTAGTCGTGTATGGATGTGAGAGTTGGACCGTAAAGAAGGCTGAACACCGAAGAATTGATGCTTTTGACTCTTGAGAGTCCCTTGGACTGCAAGGAGATCAAACCAGTTAATTCTAAAAGAAATCAATCCTGAATAACCATTGGAAGGACTGATGCTGAAGCTGAAGCTCTAATACTGTGGCCACCTGATGTGAAGAGCTGACTCACTGGAAAAGACCCTGATGCTGGGAAAAATTGAAGGTGGGAAGAGAAGGGGAAGACAGAGGATGAGATGGTTGGATGACATCACTGACTCAAGGGACATGAGTTTGAGCAAACCCCGGGAGATAGTGAAGGACAGGGAGGCCTGGAGTGCTGCAGTCCATGGTGTCGCAAAGAGTCAGACACGACTGAGCAACTGAACAACAACAATATGGACGGAGAGGATGGTATTGACTGGGAAGGCACACAAAGAAATTTTCTAAGCCTGGAAATGACCTAGACCTTGATCTGGATGGTGCGCTCATGTACCAGATCATTTACTTGCTGTGTGCATATTATTTCTCAAACATAATTTCAAAAAATCTTTATAGTATTCATTTCAATGACAATGGGAAACACTGATTTAATCCCAAACCTATTTAGATAACTATAATGACAGTGAAATGGAAATTGTCAACTTGGGAGGCAAATGATAGTCTAGTACATAATTAAATAACTAGTAAATAAATATTAGTCTTCCTCCAGAGGGACCGAAACTCTTCTATTTANTTTCAATGACAATGGGAAACACTGATTTAATCCCAAACCTATTTAGATAACTATAATGACAGTGAAATGGAAATTGTCAACTTGGGAGGCAAATGATAGTCTAGTACATAATTAAATAACTAGTAAATAAATATTAGTCTTCCTCCAGAGGGACCGAAACTCTTCTATTTAACTATTATTGGAATGTTTTTCACATTCTTTTCTTACTTGTTTGCATTCTGTTCTTTAACTCTTGCTGGATTTAAAAAGATGATGGCTAAACATTAAAAAAAATTTTTTAGCCATGATTGTTACCTTTATGCTGATTATTTTTAAAGGAACAATCAGCAGATGAAAAGCAAGTTTCTTCTGCATCAGTTAAGATCTAACTGATAAAATTCAGATTTTTAATCTAGTTTATATACATTAATATCTAGAAAGTACAAAAATTCTCTAGTTTATTTTGAAAAATTTCACATTTAACCATTTCACTTGTTTGAGGATAGGATTTTATAAATTTGCTTTGTTTTTTCCCCATAAATATGTGTCTGATGATGAGTTCAGCACTGGGATAATGAGAACATTTTTCTTGGCATTACTTGAAAAGGTCAGCCGTCCTTGATTTTTCACTTTTAGGGCATTTCTCTTCCTTGATTTCCCCTGCAAAGGCTACCCTCTTGGAAGTCCCAGTTCAGGCTCCCTATGTATTCACGTTCAGTTGCTTGATCATGTCTGACTGACTGCAATCCCAGGAACTGTAGCCTGCCAGTCTCCTCTGTCCATGGGATTTTTCAGGCAATAATACTAGAGTGAGTTGCCATTTCCTTCTCCAAGGGATCTTCCCAACCTAGGAATTGAACCCACATCTCCTGAGTCACTTGCATTAGCAGGTGAATAAGTCTCCCACTCCCTGTGAAATCACCCCAAGCCGCGCCAGCCAGACCTCACTGCTCTGCTTTTGTCTTTGTTCTAGCATATTCTCAGTTGGCTGGCGTCATTGACCACTGATCACTCCTGCTTCCCGAACCTTACTGTGAAGTCTTGTAAGGGGAAGAATCCTATCTTACTCTCCATCACTGCCCTGACCTTTACAGGGTGAATCAAAGCACCAAGTTGGTTGGACTTTGCTGACTGCCCAGTGAATAAGACTTCATGCTTCCACTGCAGGGGACACGGGTTTGATCCCTGGTCCAGGAAATAAGACCCTGCATGCTACAGGGTGTGGCCAAAAAGGAAGAAAAAAAAAGCACTGAGTTAAAGGAGACCTTGCAGTACAGTGGTTAAGAGGGCCACCTCTGGAGGCAGACAGACATCACTTCTCACCCAAGATCTCTGCTAGAAAGATACCTAGAAAGATACCATTTACTTTTGGCCATGTCATGCAGCCTGTGGGATCTTAGCTCCTTGACCAGGGATTGAACCTGTGGCCCCTATATTAGGAGTGCAGAGTCTTAACCACCAAACCACCATGGAAGTCCTGGAAGATACCTATTTATCCATAATCTAGTTATGTATTAGGCAATAGATACATATTTAATCTTCCTCTGTCTGAATGTAAGCACACACACACGTTACCACATACTGAGTTAGATGCTTAGTCTTTGTGTTATAATTTTCTTGTCTCAGAAATGGGACAGATGAATGGTACTTATCTGAGAGCTATTGTAGGCACTGGCATGAGCTAATGAATGCAGGTACAGTACTCAGCACAATGCCTGGCTCATAGTAAATACTCAATAAATGCTAGTGATTATTAATTCTGCTCTTAATAAAGTATTTGTGAATTTCCACTTTCAGGAGAGCATGAAACCCAGGATGAGTCAGTGACTAGTTCACTGTTGGTTCTGCTCACCAAACCTTTCACACCAGTGTGAGCTCTGGGATTTCTATTCCTGAATTATACTACTCTTCTCCCATACCCATGAATTCAGGGGAAAAAATGGATGAGCTGGAAAAGGTATCCTCCATGATCATAAAATAAACTTCAGTCTTTTAAGTTTACTTTTGATTCCCAAAGAGAAGTTTATTGTTGAAAATAATTGAGCTTCAGTGCTTTAAAAATAAAGTACAGATAACTTAAAACATTTATTCCTAGATTTGTCATTCTCTGTAGGCAGGTCATGCTACTAACCCAGCACGTGTGCATGGGAATTGCCACTGTGGGGTTCCACAGTAACTGGGGTCAGTAGTTACTGGGCCCATGGTCTACTCTTTTGTAGGATGTTAGATGCCACTTACCTCATTAGAATCCATCAGGTAATACAAAGTATTGAGACAGCAGTTTGATGACCTGTAAATATCATCTAGTCAAGGCTATGGTTTTCCCTGTGGTCATGTATGGATGTGAGTTGGACTGTGAAGAAAGCTGAGTGCCGAAGAATTGATGCTTTTGAATGGTGGTGCTGGAGGAGACTCTTGAGAGTCCCTTGGACTGCAAGGAGATCCAACCAGTCCATCCTAAAGGACACCAGTCCTGGGTGTTCATTTGAAGGACTGATGCTGAGGCTGAAACTCCAATACTTTGGCCACCTCATGCGAAGAGTTAACTCGTTGGAAAAGACCCTGATGCTGGGAGGGATTGGGGGCAGGAGGAGAAGGGAACAACAGAGGATGAGATGGCTGGATGGCATCACCGACTCAATGCACATGAGTTTGGGTGAACTTTGGGAGTTGGTGATGGACAGGGAGACCTGGCGTGCTGTGATTCATGGGGTCACAAAGAGTCGGACACGACTGAGCAACTGAACTGAACTGAAATATTCTCTTAGTGGTAAAATACTGGGAGTTGAAAATATTAATAAAAGGAGATTTTGGAGAAAAAAAAAGATCAAATCTAAAACATATTATATTATTGATACTTTCTAAAACCCTCAGCAGAAATCTTTACTGTTGGTAAATTGACAACACCCCTCAAGGTCTCTCTGCAGCTGAAATGCTGTCTGCTAGGAATCTCCTAAGTCTTCATCCTCTCCATGCTAACTACTCCACATTTTTAAAAATGAACCTTTTATTTTAGAATAGTTTCAAATGTACAGAAAAGCTGCAGAGACAGTACAGAGTTCTCAGATACTTCAGCTTAGTTTCTCCTGCTGTTCATCTCCTAAATGTGTAGAATACATTTATTACAACCAAGGAAAGGGTTTTGGTGCAGTATTGTTAACTAGACTCCACAGTTTGTTAGGATTTCACTAGTTTTTCCCCTAAGGTCCTTTTGTTATTGTTGTTGTTCCAGTCTTGCCTGAAGGATACCACTTTACATTCATTCATCACGTCTCCTTAGCCTTCCCTGGTCTGGGACAATTTCTTAGGCTTCCCATGTTTTTAATGACCTGAGGTCTCTTTATTGGTTGGGTATTTTGTAAATGACCCTCACTTTGGCTTATCTAATGTTTTTCTCATGGGTTATAGTAGGGTTATAGTACTTTTTTTTCCTTTTTTAAAAAATTATGAAGGTATGATAACATACTTACAGGAGACTTGGAAAATACAGAACAAGATTATGTATAGTTCCACTATATGTTGCAGTTATTTTTTAAGTAGATATATTAAGACTTTAGTTGGAGTTGCAATATCAAAATCTCAAAAATTAATAGAATTAATATACAAAGAAGTAGAAGGGCAATATAGTAGACCTGAAGAGTGCTGTGAACCAGTTCAACATAATTAAGATTTATACAGTTGTCACACAACAGTAGGGTACGTATTCTATTCAAGTTCCCATGGACTGTAAGCTCAGAGACACTAGAACATATCCAAGGACATAAAACAAGGTGCAAAAATTTCATGGTCTTAAAGGTATACAGTGGGGTTATAGGTTTTGCGATCTGATTCTCATCCATCATATCGAGGGTCCATGCTCTCAACATGACTTAGCAGTGATCAAGTCGACATCCATCACTTGGCTGAGGCAGTGTTTGTCAGTTTCTTCACTGTAAGTGCCTCCTCTCCCCCACCTTTCCATACTGAAGTCTTTCAAAGGAAGTCACCATGTAAAACCCACACACTTCAGGAGTGGGAAGTTAAGACCCACCTTCTTGAGAGTGGAGCTTTATATAAATTAGTTGCAATTCTTCCATACAGATGTTATATCCCATACTTATTTATTTATTCACTGTTCGTCAGTTTGGATGATAATCTAAAACTGCTCTATTGCCCCAATTGTTCTGTCTTTGGCCCGTGGAACTCTCTGTTGGCTCCTCTGTGACTTTGACATGAGAATGTGTTTTGAGCACTTGTTTCCTTTCTGAAAAGGAAAATGTTCCAGGCTTATCTAGTAATTTCCTTGCCCCGGCCCTGGAAGCAGCCATTTCTGGAAAGAGGTCTGATTCCTTTTATTGGAGCACGCTGTTATAAACCAAAGGCTGAGTGCTCACTGGGATGTCACTGCTTCTAACCCCTAGAATGAATGGAAAATACAAGTATGTATACCAAACCATGTATATACATATACTTATAATCTATTTATCTATCTATACAACTCTAATCCAGTCCATATCAATCATTCTGGCTTCCCCCTTTGCTTATCTGTAACCTCCATTTCCAAGAATGAGAAATCTGGCTCCTAACATCTATTATCCATTGTTCCATCCTGTTTACAAGTATACCAGTTTCAGGATTAACTCCTAACCCCCTGTAATACCACACATTTTTATTCTGTTCCTTTTCACTTTCCTTCCACTGGTTATTCATCCTTCCCCCCAAAAGGGAGAGATTTGATCCAACCCAAATGTCGGTGCTGATTAGCAAGAGTAAGGATCTTCTTTTGTGGGCTTCCCAGGTGGCTCAGTGGTAAAGAAGCCGCCTGCCAATGCAGGAGACACAGGTTTGATCCCTGGTCCAGAAAGATCCCCTAGAGAAGGAAACGGCAACCCACTCCAGTATTCTTGCTTGGGAAATCCCATGGCCCGAGGAGCCTGGCAGGCTACATACAGCCCATGGGGTCCCAAGAGTCATAAGTGCCTAAACAACAGCAACAAGAAGGGTCTCCTTTAGGTGACTGAAGGCAAGGAGAGCCACCGGCTTTCCTAGAAACTGTTAGCCGGTTTCATCTGCAATGGCTCACAGCGCCAGTTCCCTCTGACCTCATTGTCTACTTGGTTCTGTGCCCAGAATTGCGTGTACGCCCCTGTCTGACAGCATATTTTTTAAGTCACTTTCGTGAGAGAGAGGCCTCACGGAAGGGTAGGAAAATAGAGTTAAGTGTTCCCCAAGTGCTGCCCTGTGTTTCTTTGCTGTGTGTTCTGAGGCTTTTAAAGAGGAAGGTGGCAGAATAATAGTGGAAATGTAAAAAAACTGTAATAGAAATAAAAATAAATATATTTATATATGGTGATAGTATTATGTAAGCATAATAATTTACAAAGGCACGAAGACGATAGCCTAGAAGCCATATTTTAAGAAAATGAACCTTGGTTTGCTTGTTTTCTTACTTCCTTTAGGTTCTTGATTTTTAAATGTCAAATATTTTTGTACAGTGCCCTTTTAATAGGTATATTCTTTGATACAGTCAAATCACTATGAGTAGTATTGTAAGTGTATACTTAGTACAACAGAGAATTATCAGCATTTCTATTAAAATCATATATTTCTCTTTGTTTTTGTCATTATTGGGCTTCAAAAATGTATTCTCATTAACCTTCAGATATATAAGGATTTCAGGGGACAGTTGAAGCCATCTTCACCACTTGTTTTCTCATAGAGTGGCTATCACTTTCTTTAGAATCAATCCCCAGGAATTCTTTTATTGAGGTTCTTTTCTAAATGTTCTTTCACCTATGAAATTTGTGAGGTGGAATGCTCTGTCACATTTGTCTCACTTTCTCAATGACTGAAATAATTGTGTGGAGAAAAGTCAGAAATGAGTATCTGGAATATTAGAGAACTAACTATTAAGTATTATAAAAAGTATGACACACTCTCATATTAAATAGTTCCATTTTTCTAAGAATCTTTGTTATTCAGTTCTCAGATATCAAAGAAAAGATTCTCCCAAGTCTAGAATTTAATGTATATGATAATTATCTAGCTTCATTTATTTTTTGCTTCTGTGATCACATGAGCACTGGGATTGCCTAATTGATAAATTTCTGTTTAAATGAAAGAGAAAACCTTCATGTATTTTCTGGATCTTACTGGCTGGTGTGGGCAAGTTCTGTTAGGAATGGACTGACTTTCGTGGGAAGATAGACTGAGTTGTGTCATTTGAATTGTCTACATTCGAAGAGCTAATGACTGGTTTTAACAATATTTAAATAATATTTAAATTATTTTATAATGTTGATTTTCATTGTGAAAAAGGAAAACAGGATGAATGTTAGGTCCCTCTTCATAACATGTAAGTCAGTCAAAATTAACATTTAAAACAGGAAATTCAGACTTTCATCTGGGATTTACCTGACGATTTGTTTTTAATCTGTGGGTAAATGCCAAACTCACTAGACTTGTTGTGAAAACAATTTTAGAAAGTTTCAAGCCAACTTTACTGGTACACTGGCCCAGAAGAAAAATAGTAGAATGACCAGTGGTCCTGGCAGTATCGTAGGTGTTTGGGGAAAAGAAGGGAGTAAGATTTCTGTTCATATGACCCCAAAGCAGGTGACAGTCCCCTTCATGTTCATAATTGAAGGGAAATACCATGGCAGTGTGGCCATCTATGCCAATATATGGTTCCTAATTGTAAGTGCGGTTTACTGTCATCGCCCAATAATTACAAAATTATGGGTGGATTCTTTCAATCAGGAGAAAGATATGTGTGTGTGAACTGTGCTCTGGTCATTGGCCCAGGACACTGCCCTGGCACTTTCCAGGGCAGAGATAAAGACTAAAACTGTAAAAATGCAAAATGAAAAAAAGTATGGCAGTTAATGTCTCGTATAGCTATGAATATAAGACCTTCATTTTTCATTTTTCAACTACCTCATTCAATCTCCCTATCTGTCACATTCTGTCACCTAAGGAATTATTTAATTTTTGTTTTCATTTGCTTTTCTTTTCAGGAGAAAAAAAAATAGATTATTCCTTAGTGGTTCAGATCAAAAGCAGAATTTTGATGGTGTGTCAGGGTTGTTGGTTTAGAGAAAATGAGAACCAAGTGTATGTCTGTAGCCACAGAGGCGAATTGGGAGATGGTAGCTTTAGTTCCCATGTTTGTAGTAGTCCTTTTATATTTCACAACATTTAAATTGTTTCAAAATTGAATCTTCAGCATAAAGTCTCCATGAAGAAGAACTATCATACACTCAGTTTTTCCCTGGTTTTGCTCCTAGTTTAAGGAAAGCAGTTGGACAGGAGTGGAAGTGAAGTAAATAAGGATTTTACTTTTAAACTCTTGAATCCCATGGAGGGAGGAGCCTGGTAGGCTACAGTCCATGGGGTCACAAAGAGTCAGACATGACTGAGCGACTTCACTGACTGACTGACATACACATATATAATGGAATATTATATATATGTTATATATATATACAATGGGATATTATACACACACACATACATTTATATACACAATGGAATGTTATTCAGCCACAAAAAATAAAATCTTGCCATTTGTGACAACATGGATGAATCTAGAGTATTACGCTAAGTGAAATAAGTCAGACAAAGACATACACTATATGATCTCACCTATATGTGGAATTTAAAAAGTAATAATTAAAACAAAATGAAAACAGACTTATAAACACAGAGGACAAACGGATGGCTGCTTGAAGAGAGATGGGTAAGGTGGGGGCAAAGTAGATGAAGGGGATTAAGAAGTAGAAAATAAAATGTTATTATAAAATGTTTTATTAAATGTTATAAAATAAATAAGTCATGCTGCTGCTGCTGCTGCTACTCCTGCTAAGTCAGTTCAGTTGTGTCCAACTCTGTGCGACCCCATAGACGGCAGTCCACCAGGCTCCCCCGTCCCTGGGATTCTCCAGGCAAGTAGAGATGCCTCGTGCCTGGGTGTGGGTGGAAGTCCAGGCTCCCGTGTGGTCTCCACTGACACTGTAGACGATGCTTCGTTACAGCTGGCACGCAGGAAGGTTCCGGCTCTCTACTTGGTCCTCTCTGACACCACTCTCTGAGGGCTGTTGGGGCTCCTCATTAGAGCTTTGTGAGGATGGACATCTGATCTCCCCACTCAGCCTTTGCTGGCTTGGGTGGTCACAATTTCTCCTGTGGTGTTTGTCTGGAGTGGAGCTGCTGCTAAGTCGCTTCAGTCGTGTCCGACTCTGTGTGACCCCATAGACGGCAGCCCACCAGGCTCCCCCGTCCCTGGGATTCTCCAGGCAAGAACACTGGAGTGGGCTGCCATTTCCTTCTCCAATGCATGAAAGTGAAAAGTGAAAGTGAAGTCGCTCAGTCGTGTCTGACTCTTCGCGACCCCATGGACTGCAGCCCACCAGGCTCCTCCGTCCATGGGATTCTCCAGGCAAGAGTACTGGAGTGGGTTGCTTTGTTTGTCTGGAGTGGAGCAGTTTTCGTCTAAAAGTTCTCTGTTTTGCTAGCCTGTCCCTTTTGGCTCGTTTGACTAGAGGGAACAGGCTATTTCTTGGTGACCACTTCAGCTGCAAGTCGGGAATACATGAGACTAAAAGAAAACCCATGGATTTTACCTCTATGTTGTTTCTTAGGTCTTGAGGTCCCAAGCTGGTCTTCTTTCTTTTCAGCTTATTAGTCTGTTCATGGTTGGTTGGTTTGTTTCTTTTTGGCCACTCCACACAGCATACAGGATATTAGTTTCCTGACCAGGAATCGAACCCCCTGCAGTGGAAGCATGGAGTCTTAACCTCTGGACTGTCAGGGAAAGTCCCTCATGTTTGTTTTATATATAGCATCCAGGGTATCTTTTAGTTGTATTTAGCAGGAGAAATAGTAAAAAGTAAGTCTATTCCATTTTCCTAGAAGCAGAGGTTCTTGCCATTCAATTTTTGCTTTATTTATCCTAGTATTTCCTAATATTTTATTTTGAAAGTTTTGAAGATGGGAGAATTATGCAACTAATCACCACATCCACGACCTAGATTCAACACTTCATTTTACTATATTATATATTTATCTATCCCCATTCTATCCATCAATTTATTATTTTTGATGAACATCAGTACACTTCATTGCTATCAGCATGCATGCCATTAATTGGACTTTACTATTTATGGTTTTTTAAAGGTAGATTTTACATAAAGTGAAATACACAATATCATAAATACCGTTTGATGTGTTTCGTATGCACGCACGCTAAGTCGCTTCAGTCGTGCCTGGCCCTGCAACCCCATGAACTGTAGCCCTCAAGGCTCCTTTGTCCATGGGATTCTCCAGGTAAGAATCCTGGAGTGGGTTGCCATGCCCTCCTCCAGGGGATCTTCTCAACCCAGAGATCGAACCCACATCTCCTGCATTGGCAGGTGGGTTCCTGACCACTGGTGCCACCTGGGAAGCACGTGTTTTGTATAGTCCATCCTTTACTGAGATAATTTCTAGGACCCCAGGAAGATACCTCAGATCTCTGCTCAATTAATTCCTACCTCCATCTCACTCCAGGTAATAACATCTGTTCTGATTGTTTTCTTCTTTCTTTTCTCCAAAATTCATTTTACTTTTTAAAAAACTTCATATAAATAAAACCCCACAGCACATATTCTTTTGTGTGTCACTTTTTTCTTTTTTTCAGCACAGTGTTTCTGAGATGCATTCATGTTATAGGTACAATCGCTCCTTTTAAAAAAGTTGCTAAGTGCTATTTCATTGCATGAAAAATAGCATCATTTATTCATTCTGAGTTGCTTCCAGTTTTTTGTCACTAAAATTTGATTGTTGGGGTAATATAAATTATCACCATCTTCTTTCAGTTGTGAATGTAGTAAAAGGCACATAAAGCTCAGGGCCTTTCTTCTGGTTGACGAAAAGATTGAGGCACATAAAAATGCATTCTATTACCTAAAACATCCACCTTTCTCACATATTTCTTGTCATTTGTGACAGCTATCAGTTTATTTGAAGCTAAAATTTTTTTGGTAATAGAAGCAAAAGAGTTTTGGTGTGGTAAAATTTAAAATTTAGCTTCATGGCATTAAATTTTATTTTGTGAAGAAAAAAAAGCCTGGTTTCAACTACACCATGACTGTCATATTCGTTACTGAAAATGCCAAATTAGTCTCTGGAAGAACATCCTGTTTCACTTACAGTACTCTGCTGCTGCTGCTAAGTCGCTTCAGTCGTGTCCGACTCTGTGCGACCCCATAGACGGCAGCCCACCAGGCTCCCCTGTCCCTGGGATTCTCCAGGCAAGGACACTGGGGTGGGTTGCCATTTCCTTCTCCAATGCATGAAAGTGAAAAGTGAAAGTGAAGCTGCTCAGTTGCGTCCGACTCCTAGCAACCCCATGGACCACAGCCCACCAGGCTCCTCCGTCCATGGGACTTTCCAGGCAATACTCTACTTCTGCACGAAAATATAGATGTAGTTGTTACAGATGGATTCAGCTGTGTTTTGCAGACCCTTGTTTATCTGGCCTTAACTTTTATGTAAGTCTTTTGCTTCTTTTCTGTTACCTCAAAATGAGTATCTAAGGGACTATAATTTCTGAGTGATTGACTTATTGATTGATATTAGAGGAGAGCTCTACCAGCAGGCAAATGGGCAAAATAAACTTTATGTGAAATTCCAGTTAAAGTGGGTATGCTTACTTTGAACAATGCAGGAAGAAATAGATGATGTTGCTTCAAACTTTTATTACAGCTTTTCTCTGACTTGACTTTTCTTTCTACAGTTGATGGACTGGACAAAGCTTCTATAGCAAACTCAGATGGCCCAACAGCAGGCTCCCAAACACCTCCCTTCAAGAGAAAGGGGAAACTCTCCACCATTGGTAAAATTTTTAAACCTTGGAAATGGAGGAAAAAGAAGACGAGTGACAAATTTAGAGAAACATCAGCAGGTATGAATATCATAACTTTATTAAAGGATAAATTGTTAAATTTTCCAAAAGGTAAAAGATTGTATTTTGCAGATTTTTTTTTTCTGGGAAAAAATTAATCTGTATTTGAAATGAAATTATTTCATTTAAGGGTGATACAACTTAAGGTTCTGATTTGTCATCTTTTTCTATTCACTTTGGCTTTTTAACATAGTCTTGTTTTTAAATATGTACTTGTAAATTCATATAAAAATTAATGTATAGGGAGAAGAAGATGAAATGGAAAATTAGAAGTGGAAATGTTATTTGTCAGTATTATAGTTGCAAGTATCCATTTACATATATACACACTCTATTATCTTTGTCTGCTTAGTTCCATTAGCATGATCCTATTTGTTAATTAAGAATTTTCAAAATGTCTTTCAAGTGTACTTGTTCTGTGGGCAGACTTTAAATGTCTATATGAAAAAGAAATGTTGCTATATTTATTAATTTTAAATTTCTATCATGTCCTTAGGACAAATAAATGGTGTGTGTCTTGAAGGACACATAGTGCTATTGGTGTGAAAACTTTTTATTGTTATTTTACTTTGTGGATTTGTTAAGCCTTAAGAATTACATTATTTATTACCTTTCATATGGACTCATGGATGAAGTTGGCCTTAAATCTCAGGCCAGAATTAAGCTTGATTTAAACAAGTGTACAATATCAGTGGTATTGTTTAAGGTAGAAACACATTTTCTCTCTTGGTGTAAGTTCAGCTTTTTCCATGTTTGTTGTCTAAAATAATCCCTTCATCAAAAATTCCTCACTGCCCCAGAATCTAGTATCGCCCATGGATTACAGAGCATGTCTTACCAGTCTGTGCTGAAATAAGAGCTGGCCTTTAGTTCTAGAGCTGTGAAATAAAATGAAAAACACCACCAATAGCACAAGGGTATAAGATAGAGACACCAGGGCTTCCTAAAGAAAATTGTCTCTGCTGCATCTACAGCTATATCATTTCTTTGAGCATTTCATATTTAAAAAGTAGTAATGATAGGTCCATCTAGTCAAGGCTATGGTTTTTCCAGTGGTCATGTATGGATCTGAGAGTTTGACTCTGAAGAAAGCTGAGCGCCGAAGAATTAATGCTTTTGAACTGTGGTGTTGGAGAACACTCTTGAGAGTCCCTTGGACTGCAAGGAGATCCAACCAGTCCATTCTAAAGGAGTTCAGTCCTGGGTGTTCTTTGGAAGGAATGCTAAAGCTGAAACTCCAGTACTTTGGCCACCTCATGTGAAGAGTTGACTCTGATGCTGGGAGGGATTGGGGGCAGGAGGAGAAGGGGACAACAGAGGATGAGATGGCTGGATGGCATCACTGACACGATGGACGTGAGTCTGAATGAACTCCAGGAGTTGGTGATGGACAGGGAGGCCTGTCAAACTGCGATTCATGAGGTCGCAGAGTCGGACACGACTGAGCGACTGAACTGAACTGAATGATACTATTTCTGATATTTGTTTTAAAATAATCCTGGAGGGGAGGGGAGGATAGATGAAAGATGATCAGCCGTAAGTTGGTAATTATTTAACCTGGATGATAGGTGTATGGAGTTTATTATTCTCCTATCTCTATTTGTGGGTATTGGAAAGTTTCTGTAATAGACAGGCAAAGGAAAAAGACTTGACTAAGGGGCAATAATGATAGCTTGCTTATTGAATTCTCTTTAGCTCCTGATTGGCTTCTTGGGTTAGGAGCAGTGGGAAGTGATGCACTGAGCCTGGTGCTAGGCAAGATACCTGGGTTCTAGTTGAGTCCTTGCCACCAAGATGCCGTGTAACCTTGAACAAGTTAGATCAGAACTGAATGAGTTGAATGCTAACCTGCTTTCAGTCCCAGATTCTGTTGTGGGTCCTTGACTCCTTCGAACTCCTGTCTGGGCATCTTGTTCTGCCTTGTTCTTCAGTTGTAGATGGAATTACACTGGCCTTCTTAAGTACATCCCTCTCAGGTTTTCCTAAGCATTGGAGGAATCTGGCTTTTCAAGTTACCATGGAAACCCAAGATGGAAGTAAGGCTCTGGACAGTAGCAGTAAGAAGACATTGAAAAGAGGTGATGGACATCTCTTCACTTGTCTCTCTTACCCATTTCCTGAATCTCGTCTGCTAACTTCTCTCCCTAAAGCAGAAACAGTTACAAAGAACTGTGCTTCATCTTTTTTTGTCACCTCTTTTTAATTATTTTAATAGTAGGGAGCTATAACATTTCTACCAACCCAGAATATTTAAGAAAAGTCATTTTAAACAGCACTGTGTTACTTTATATTATCCCATATTTATTGAGGATAGCCTATCCATCTTTGTATTGTTTCCTTTTCAGATTCACACAAGATTTTATATAGAAGTTGTTTATGGATACGCTATTTCTAGTTCCTAAGACTACTGAATTGCATTCAAAACCTGAGAAAGTTATTAGATGCCTCACTGGGTTGTTTTTTGTATTTGCATCAAAATTGTGACATAACAGAGTAAAAACAAGCCAAGTAGATGTATTAATAATTCATTGTGAATTTTTCTGCTGCATTTACTCACATCATTTCTTTTTAAACCCATATTATTACTGATATTTGGCTCAAATTTTCCTAAGATGTTATCAAGTATCCCAAGTACTTTGCTGTCAACTTATATATAAACATATATATATATTCAGTTCAGCTCAGTTCAGTCACTCAGTCATGTCCGTCTCTTTGCGACCCCATGAATCGCAGCACGCCAGGCCTCCCTGTCCATCACCATCTCCCGGAGTTCACTCAAATATATATATATATACCTATGCTTATTTTAAGGCTTCAATTTCTGCTGAGCTTTATGGAATGTATTAGTAAAGCCTAAAATAAAGGGTGGAACAAAATGGTGTAACATGTTTTTTTCACACTGAGGGAAGATGTCACATTTAGAGGAAGACTGATGCATTTGGAAATAACCAAGAGATGGGTGTTCTCTTCCTTCATACATTGTCCCAAGCAGTGAAATCTAGGGGTTTGGATATGACCGAGGCCATCTGCAGTCAAAGATCACCTTACACAAGATCTACAATATTGGGGAATATGAAAGAAGATTAATTTCTTCCAAGAAAAGTAACTCTTCTTTGTTTTGCTTTCTTCTAAACTCTTGGCTTTAGAGTCATAAGAATGTGAATCTTACTGTCTTCCTTTACCCAGTGATTATTACCACTTTTCCTAGTCTGGGTGTCTGTTGTAGGAATTTTCTAAAATTAATTTTTATTGGAGTATAGTTGCTTTACAATGTTGCGTTAGTTTCTGCTGTGCAGCAAAGTTTTGTGTGTGTATATATCAGTCATACATATACATGTATCCTCTCATTCTTTGCATTTCCTTCCCATTTAGGTTGCCACAGAGCGTTGAGTAGAGTTCCCTGTGCTATACACTAGGTTCTCATTAGTTATCAGTTTTACACATAGTAGTGCATATATGTCAATCCCATATAGTGTATATATCCAAATCTCAAATTCATCCCACATTTCTTCCCTTCTTAGTAGCGTTATGTTTGTTTTCTACATCTGTGTCTCATTTCTGCTTTGCAAATAAGTTCATCTGTACCATTTTTCTAGATTCCGCATATAAGTGATATTACACAATATTTGTTTTTCTCTTTCTGACTTACTTCACTCTGCACGATAGTGTCTAGGTCCATCCATGTCTCTGCAAAGGCACAATTTTGTTGCTTTTTATGGCAGAGTAATATTCCATTGTCTATATGTACTACATCTTCTTTATTCATTCCTCTATTGATGGGTGGAATTTTAATTGGTGGTAGGTAGGATGCAGCACTGATTTATTAATTCCATTGTAATAAATGTCATTGTTCTCACACATTTATGGCAGTGGAAGTTAAGAAAGGTCCTGTCTTGTGCCTGCTTGATCATCCTTGAGTCAGTTAGATTTGGAAGGCTGTCTTGTCCTCTTAAGGCAGGCTGGGCCTATGCCCTGACTTCACGTTCTCTGGGCTTGTTTTATAGCAGAAATTTACTGTGTCTTCAGTTCTATTTGGAACAATCTGTAGGCTGTTTGGTTTTATGGAAGAATAGTCTTTGTTTACTCTCTCTCAGTGATTGTTTTCTTCACTTTTCATCTCCTGAGTGAAAGGACCCTTCTTGGGTCCCACCTAAGCTCTGTCCCTTCCCTATCTTTAGAATTCACAATGTCATTTACACTTTTCCCCTACATAATCATTTCTTCCCCTTTTTTGGGGGGTGGGGGTGGGGTGAGTAGGTAGTGGTGGCTGAGGTTCCTCCCTGCTTTCATCTCCCCAAAGCTGACAATACAAACAAGGCCCCTGTCTAAACATGGCTGTTTATGACCGAGACCAAACGTCTTGAAAATCTAGCCTTTTCCTCTGCTTCTGCTTCCTCCACAGTATCATCGCTTTCCATCTGCCGTCTGCCCCTGCACCCAGCACTCACTCCATCCAGGAGACACCAAGCCTCCCAATCCTGACATTCAGTGTTACTCTCATTTTCATCCATCTCATTCTCCACCACTTGTGCCTTTACCGGCGTGCCTTTCTTCTTTTACAAAACAGCTCTTACTGACTTTCAAAAGATGCCTTTACTTTGGTTGTCTTTGACTTTTCTTTCTCTTTTGTCCCCTCTCTTCCCCTTCCCATTTCCCCTAAACCCATGGGAGAGGTTTGGTACCTGTCTCAGCCCTTCTCTTTCTGTGCATGTACCCTTCCTCACCCCACGCTCTTCTCAGTGTGCACATCTCTCAAACCCAGGTTCCAACGAAGGCCCAGGCACATTGACCCAAGTACCTGATGGGCAGCAGTGCCTGAGGACCACGTGTTAACTCAAAATCCACTCATATGGTCTATATAGTTCTATCCATACATTGAAAAGATGGTACATGCCAGGCATCGATTAATTTCCTTCTGGATGTCAATTTTTTAATTAAAAGAAAATCAGATATTTTGGTGAGACTTTTCTTTTAAGAAACATGCATCAGATTTTGCTTTCACACAGTCAAGGGAGACATTCAGTTAAGTTGGACCATAAGATTACTGAGTTAGACTGAGAAGTTTTTACAGTGAGATATTTTGATGTCTGAGAGCAGTGCTGTGAATATCTGCTGTATGCCCTGTGGTTTAGAAGAGAGGGTCTGTGGACCTCTGACCACATTCAGTTCTTCCTCAAACTGCTGAGTGATGGGGCAGGAGCCTGGAGTAGTAATCATCTAATTCCATTCCTCCGTAAAGGTATCACAAGATTTGAGCAAAGTATAAGATACCAGCAATAATCTTTTACAAGAATGATTCTTCAGTACTGTTTAAGGCAGTGGCACCAGGTATCTTACAACTTGATTCTTTATTCTCTTCACCACATAGTTAATGCTTAATATTGGTTTAACATCTAAAATGTCTTCACTTTAATATCTTTACTTTTCCGTGAGAGTTGGACCATAAAAAAGGCTGAGTGCCAAGGAATTGATGTCTTTGAGTTGTGGTGCTGGAGAAGACTCTTGAGAGTCCCTTGGAGTGCAAGGAGATCATACCAGTCAATCCTAAAGGAAATCAACCCTGAATAGTCATTGGAAGGACTGTTGTTGAAGCTGAAGCTCCAACATTTTGACCACCTGATGTGAAGACCTGACTCATTAGAAAAGACCCTGATGCTGGGAAATACTGAAGGCAAAAGAAGAGGGTGGCAGAGGATGAGATGGTTAGATAGCATCATTGTATTAATGGACATGAATCTGAGCAAACTCCAGGAGATAGTGAAGGACAGGGAAGCCTGGCGTGCTGCAGTCCATGGGGTCACAAAGAGTCAGACACGACTTAGAGACTAAACAGCAACAGCAAACTTCTTCGTTCAGAAATACTTCTGTGTTTTGGGATGGTATTAAAATACAATTTCAGGAATAGAAACATATTATTTTTAGTGAAGCGAGGTAGAGAATTTAAAGTTCACTTGGCAGCAGTAGTGGTCACCAGAATGTTTCATTCTGCTGCTGCTGCTGCTTAAGGACTTTGATCAAAGACCAAGGACTTTGATCTGTCCTTGCCTGTTGCTGTCTTCTGCATTCTTTCAGGTCCTAAACCTGTGATTTATTTGATTTCTTTCTCCTTGTGCAAGTCTCTACTCTCGGCCTTTCTTTCGGTTTCTCCGTTATCTGGTCCTTATCACTGAAGGTCTCAATGATTGCAGGTTGCCTCTACTTAGGTATGAGCCATCCTGGCTGTAGAAAGCTGTGGAATGCTAGAGGAGCAGGGAAAGGCTGGGTTCTAGCATTAAGCCTGTCTATAGGAGGAGAACCTGACCCAGCTGGTGAGGCTGACAGAGAAGATTCAGGATGGTGCAGGCTGTCAGGAACCCTAGAGTAATCACAACAGTGTTCAGATCTCAGACCAGCAAATACAGCAATGGGTCCTTCATAACGAAATGGCACGTGTTCCACCAGGAAGGGTAACAGAGCACCCCGTGAGCGAGGCTGGGCAGGGCAGGCAAGTTTTAGGAGCCAGTGTGTTCTTTATTTAGATGGTAGTATTCATGGACAGATGGTGCTGGAACCAAAAAGACTCAAACAGGCCTCACCACCCCCACTTTTTTTTTTTTTTTTTTAAGGAACCAGGCAATAGAGTAGGTAATTAGGACAGGAAGTTATCAAAGGATTCAGGACAGAAACTCACTGTTTGAAGTGGAACACAGGCCACAAGAGTGGCCTCCTTAGATGCCAGCCCTCAGAAACTGGAGCTCCTCTTTTCTACAAGGACCCAGCCCCAGAGTTGGGTGGCCCGAGAGATCAGGGCTTATTGTGGATTTGGGACTAGGTGGGGAAATCTCTCCCCACCCTCCCAGATCATCTTGTGTACCACTATAGGAACTCTGCCTCACGTGGAGCTTTGGTCCTTTGCTTCTTGCTCCACAAGTGTGACTGACTTCACATTATTTCCTGAATGAATTCCAGCCTCTTCAGCTCTTCTCAGTGTAATTCAAAATGACCTTTCCTGCCTTATCTTTCTGCTATTAGTCGCTTGCTTTGGACTTCCGTCCCCTCGGGTCCCTCACTGAGCTTGCCCTGAGCCTCCGTGTCCCCTCTTTCTTCTTTCTCTGAGCACCTTCCTCCTACAGCTGCACCTGGGGAAAAGCCAGACCTGCAAGGGTCCCAACTTGTCTCTTCTTTCTGTAAGATATTCTTGTCCTTGATTGAGCATCATCTAGTAGGAACCTCCTCTATTGTGCTTATCCTTCTGTTAGGACGTGTGAACTTGGACCTCTTTCCTGGTTTAGGTGTCTGCTACCAGTTTAGTATGTAAATTATTTAAAGGAGATGACTCTCTCACTCATCTTTGCCCCACTTCCTGTACTTTACATGATAATTTGAACCTGGTATGTACTCTTAAAATATGCCTTGAGTTGGTTATTTATTGACTATCCACTATAACGGAAACAGTCCTGGGTGCTTTAGGACTTTATAAAAGAAATTGAAGATTGAAAAAATATCATATAGAATGATGACAATAAATTAAAATACAAACCAAAAGCATGTATGCACAATTGCAACTATGTACAACTATTAAAAAGCCAATAAAATAACTAGGGGAAATTTTATCTTATTTAAAAAGTTACACTCCTAAACGAAGAAAATCAAGACAGTTTATTTTCATTATAATTGTGACTTTTATTTGTGTTGCTAGTAATGGAGAGGGAATGCCTGTCTTAATTTTCAGATAACATTGTTGCAAATTATCAGCCTTCTAGGAGTCAGGGTCGCAAAGAGTCGGACAGGACTGAGCGACTGAACTGAACTGAACTGAACTGAGGAATCAGGGGCTTGCCTTGTGGCTCAAATGGTAAGAAGTCCACCTGCAATGTGGAAAGACCCCTGGGCTTGATCCCTGGGTCGGGAAGATCCCCTGAAGAGGGAATGGCAACCCACTCCAGTATTCTTGCCTGGAGAATCCCATAGACAGAGGAGCCTGGTAGGGTACAGTCCATGGGGTTGCAAAAAGTCGGACACGACTGAGCAACTGAGCAGCAGCAGCAGCTAGCAGTCAGAGTAATTTGCTCAAAGTCATCTGGTAAAAACTTCAATTTACTAAAGGTACTCTCACTCCCTGATAATATAATGGCTCCGTTTTTATTGACTGCTATATGTGCCAGGTTCTGCTATAAACACTTTACTCACTTAATACTCAAAGGTTATGCAGTTTAAGTGCTGCTATTATCCCAGCTTTACTGATGAGGACACTAAGGCCAGAACATTGAAATGACTTACCCAAGGAAACACACCTAGCAGGAGGCAGAAGCAGTATTTGAACCCAAGCAATATGGTGCTGCAGCCAAAAATCTGTACCATTACATTGTGTGGCCTCTGTGGAAGATAACTTCATATTCAGACCAGTAAGGATTGATCACTGAAGGATGATCCTAATTCCTGGATATGCTTCCGATACTGGAGCTTTTGCTTTAAGAAGGATTTGGTCTGAAGAATTAGTTTGGTTCTACTTGCCTAGCCTGATTTCAGGCTGTGTACACAGAAAAATGGTTGACAAGGATCAAAATTATGTTTGGTTCAGTTAAGATAATGTTTTTTGTTGCCATAGAGGCATAATGTTGCTTATGGTGTTTAACTCCTATATCTAGAAGGTAGGACAAAATTAGAGGTTTTTCCTGGGGTATTATTTGTTCAGGACTGGTCTGGTTGCATGAATAAATGACAGAATTTTGATTTTATGTCTTGTTCCACTAAGAAGATGGAACTGCCTTCATTCACTCTCACGTCATATTGGAGGAAGTGAGAAGACTCTCTCACTTTTCCCAACATACAGCTGCAGAAAGAAGTTACATAGCTCACAAAGACCACACAACACATCCTGGTCCATGTAGGTAGGGCCCCTTGCTTATATGCTAGACAATACTCTTGCCCTCTCAATGGACGTTTATTGAGCATCTATGTCTGTTAAATGTCAGGCACTGTTGTAGACTCTTGTGATACAGCTGGATGAAAAGAGACAAACCACCTTCTCTTATGGGATGTACCTTCTAGCAGGAGTAGGAGGCAGAGAGTAAACTCAATACATTACATGGTGTATTAGAACATGAGAGGGGAAAAGATAAAGCAAAGAGTAAGGAATGTGGGAGGGAAGTTTCAGTTTAAAATGAGGTTGTCAGGGACTTCCCTGGCCATCCAATGGTTAGGACTCTGTGCTTCCACTGAAAGGAACTTGGTTTGATCCCTGCTTGGGAAACTGACATCCCACAAGTCTCCCCATGCAGCCAAAAAAAAAAAAAAAAAACAAACCCGAAACCAAACAAATCAAAAAAATGGGATGGTCAAGGAAACTTCACTGGGAAGGCAATATTTGAACAAAAACAAGAGAGAAAGAAAGAAGAGCACAAGGAAATCCTATTAAGTGATCACATGAGTTAGAGATATCATGTGTTTTCTTCTACCTGATAATAGGGTTAATACATTGTGAGTAAAATCCAATATAAACTTTATCCAATAATTTAACAGTTAAATGCTTTCACATTCATGAACCTCACGGTTGCTAATCTTAATATCTGTTGTTGGCATCCTAGTTCTGAAAAAAATCACATAATTTTACTCTACAACTCTACTAGAAGAGGAACAGGAATCCAAGAAAGGGATTTAGCTCTAAAATACAAATGTTTCACTATGGCTTCATTTCTTAAATTCAAATCTAAGAGCCAGGTTCCGACAGGTGATCAGATAAGTCAGCTTCGTGAAGTCCAAATTTTGAATCCTCATATGTTGATATTTTTTTGGTGGCTCCAAATATCAAGTTCAAGATTACCTTTGTAAGTCGAAACAATGTGTTATATCGCCTCAGTGTTCAAACACCCCTTGTTAGTGATGTCCCCATATTGCTGGATTAGAGTACAAGGAATGACAAGTAAATACCCAAATTAATTTATAAAATTCAGTTTAATCCACAATACACCTGAAACCTGGGACTATTAAGACTCATTCCTCCAAATGCAGCCAAACACTATTTATTGTTACTGAAGCAAGACACCTTCTGAGTTTTCAATGGAAATTTTTAATGGAGAATTTCAGAGTTGTAAAGAACTTTACCAGTCATCTAGGTCTGTCTCCAGGGAATCACTCTTGGCTCCAGCAACCCTGATAATATATAGTCAGTTTCTTCCTGAGATCCTAATTCCTAGCTCTCATTATTGAGGATGTTTTCTTTTATATTGTCCTGGAACAGATTGTCTCCAGTTCTTCTATCTATCCCCTGATGCATGCATGCTCAGTCGCTTCAGTCATGTCCGACTCTTTGTGACCCTGTGGATCGTAGCCCACCAGGCTTCTCTGTCCATGGGATTCTCCAGGGAAGAATGCTGAAGGGAGTTGCCATGCCCTCCTCCAGGGGATCTTCTCGACCCAGGGATCGAACCCAAGCCTCTTACATCTCCTACATTGGCAGGCAGGTTTTTTACCATTGGCACCACCTGGGTACTTATCTGTCTATCTGTCTCCTAATCACATTGGTACAAAATGGTCCTCCCATCTCTTTCTGAAGTTCTTTCATCCCCTTAATCTATTTTTGATTTAGAGTTTCTCACCATTCTAAATTGCCTAATTATTCAAGTATTTTTTATTGAGTACCAGACCTAATGCCTCAGGTGCTGGGTCATAGAGGGGAACAAGCCTGACAAGCTACCTGCCTTTCATGGAGCCTACAAGGTAGCCTGTGGGTCTAGCCATACCTCATGTTCTTAGTCTTGACTATTTTAATGCCGAGATAACATGGTAACTCTCCCCCAAATTCCTATTATAGCACTTTACCATCCACATTTTTAATATTTAAAGTCAGTGTCCAGAAGTGAAATTTATCCTGTTGCTAAAGTGGTAAGAATTTGTCAGTAGGAATTAAATATCTTTTAAATGTCTAAGGAATTGAAAGTCCCCCATTGACAGTCTTTTGCTCATTTAAATGATCAATGCAGAGAAATAGAGGAAAACAACAGAATGGGAAAGACTAGAGATCTCTTCAAGAAGTTAGAGATACCAAAGGAACATTTCATGCAAAGATGGGCTCGATAAAGGACAGAAATGGT
>SJYT01062796.1:25755-107519 GCA_006410635.1 Cephalophus harveyi | reverse complement strand
ACCACCCTTATGGCAGAAAGTGAAGAAGAACTAAAGAGCCTCTTGATGAAAGTGAAAGAGGAGAGTGAAAAAGTTGGCTTAAAGCTCAACATTCAGAAAACTGAGATCGTGGCATCTGGTCCCATCACTTCATGACAAATAGATGGGGAAACAGTGTCAGATTTTATTTTTTTGGACTCCAAAATCACTGCAGATGGTGACTGCAGCTGTGAAATTAAAAGACGCTTACTCCTTGGAAGAAAAGTTATGACCAACCTAGATAGCATATTAAAAAGCAGAAACATTACTTTGCCAACAAAGGTCTGTCTAGTCAAGGCTATGGTTTTTTCAGTGGTCATGTATGGATGTGAAAGTTGGACTGTGAAGAAAGCTGAGTGCCGAAGAATTGATGCTTTTGAACTGTGGTGTTGGAGAAGACTCTTGAGAGTCCCTGGGACTGCAAGGAGATCCAACCAGTTCATCCTAAAGGAGATCAGTCCTGGGTGTTCATTGGAAGGACTGATGCTAAAGCTAAAACTCCAATACTTTGGCCACCTCATGCAAAGAGTTGACTCATCGGAAAAGACCCTGATGCTGGGAGGAATTTGGGGCAGGAGGAGAAGGGGACGACAGAGGATGAAATGGCTGGATGGCGTCACCGACTCGATGGACATGAGTTTGCGTGAACCCTGGGAGTTGGTGATGGACAGGGAGGCCTGGCGAGCTGCGGTTCATGGGGTTGCAAAGAGTCGGACACGATGAGTGACTGAACTGAACTGAATGTTCTATATACAGAAAAATATCATCCAGATTCTCCTAGTTGGGTGATCTGTTTCACCTCCTTATAACAGTATGTTGTATGCTCTTTCTAGGTCTTCCCTTCTACATACTCTCTAGGACGTGTTCCCCCTCAGTTCTGTGCGTTTTCCCACAGGCATTCACCTTCCCGATGGTGTCCATCAAGACATACTTCCTCCTGACATTAGACCTCTCTTTTGTATCAGATCTGTCTCCTTTGAGCCATCCGGAATCCTGTCCCACCATGCCTCAAAAACTACTTTCTTATGCTGATACCTCAGAGCACTTTGTTTTATTATTAATACTCTACTTTTACTGCACCCATTCATACTGTGCCCACTCCTCCGGATGTTGCTCTGAAAACACTGGAATTCTCCACTTTTGTTTTTTATGCCCACACTACCGTCCTCCAAGATGGCTGATTTTATGCTATTATCTGAGTTGTTTTTGCTTCATCCCTCATTCAGCTTCAGTAGACCAGCTCAGTCAGTCTCCACCCAGTGTATCATTTCTTCATGGAGCAGACCCTGTGTCCTGCCAGGCCTGACATTATTGTATGGATGTTATGATCCAGAAAATCTGCCCTCGTCTCTGACACTATTCGTTCAAATGGCTGTTCACAGTCTTTGTTCGCTCTTTGCATGTCATGATCTTCAGCCAGAAGAGAAGAAAACCACAGCCAGTCTTCCGTACCTTTCTGTTTCCCCCTCAGGACTTCTGTCGAGAAGGGGCTTCTGATTGCTTCTAGAAAGACAGTTATTCCTATTTTTAAAAAATCAGTAGAGGAAAGTTGGCAACATCTTGGCACGTCCTCCTTTGTATCCTAAGAAACGTCATGAAAAGCCAGCCTCCCGTCTGCTGGCCCACACAGCCCACGCATCAGTAGCAGTTCTGGGTGGCTGCGGCTGGGCTCTTCCTGTCGGTTCTCATCCGTCGCCCTTCTTGTTCATTCGTACAGCAAGCCTTCACTGATCTGCTGGGAGCTCAGATCGGTTCCAGGCGTGGGGGACATGAGAGTTAACAAAAGGGGAAGTTCCGGGCTTGTGAACTCTGTCCTGTGCTCTTTGCTTTAGTGCGTCTGGTACCACTATTCTCGTCTGTCTCTGACCTGCTGTCCAGCCCCAGATCTGCAGAGCCCGTCAGCTTTCCCCTTCCTTTGTGTTAACTTTTCCCTCTTCTCAACCTCTCCACTGCTGTTTTGATTGCTTTTTTTCTTCCTCAAAATACTTCTCTTTGTAACTTCCTGAACTGTATTATTCTCCCATTCCTTCTAGATATTATTCACCTTTTCCAGAGCAAAGGGTGATGTTCCCCAACTCCTTTACTTTCCCTTGTGGGAAAACTGCTTTGTATTTATAGCTCTATCGGTGGCACCTCTCCAAGGAAGAGAAGCACAGGTCACAGCCAAGAGATCACTGGAATGGTTTCTGCACAGTCCAGACCCCTGGGTCTCAAGGTTACCTGTAGTCAGTTTTTTGGCAGCTCCTCTTGGAAACATTTGCTGTCAACTTTCCCCAACAAACCGGGCCCCTCGGAAGGAGGCTTTTCACAGAGCGCTGGTATGTGCTTGCAATGTCAAACCATACCTCTTTCAGAAAACATGAATAGGATTTTTATTTTTCTGAAACTTTTCCCTGCCTGGCCTCTCTTTGGACTGCGGTCTTGAGTCAGTGAGCCTGTATTCCACAGGAAGATACTCCGTTTCTTCCTGACAGTTGTGATGTTGGACTCCTGAGATTTTCTTAGAAGTGGCTGTAGGAGGCAGATATGCAAGAAACCACCAGCTAGTTCATACTCTGTCACAGCATTTGTGATCAGGACTTTCTCTAAAGAGGTCATTTTTTTGTTCATTCACTACTCTTGTGTTTTCTCTTGGGGGGGTGTGTGTGTGTGTACAGTGGCAACCCACTCCGGTATTCTTGCCCAGAAAACCCCATGGACAGAGGAGTCTGGAGGACTGCGGTCCATAGCGTCACAAAAATCGGACACGACTTGGCGACTGAACCACCACCACAGTTTTATGAATTTTTAAAAGTTTTTTTTTTGATGTGGACCATTTGTAAAGTCTGTATTGAATTTGTTACAATATAGTTTCTGTTTTGTTTTTTTTTTGGCTGCAAGGCATGTGGGATCTTAACCTCCCTGACCGGGGATTGAACCCTCACCCTTGCATTGAAAGGCAAAATCTTAACCACTGGATCACCAGGGAAGTCCCAGTTCTGTGAATTTTAATGCGTGTATAGTTTGGGTAACTACCACCATAATCAAGAGAGATCACGGTCCCATCACCCCCACAATCTCCCCTGTGCTGTTTTTTTATGGTTACGCCCTACCTCCTCTCTACCCACCCCCTGAACTTCTGACCTCTGGCGGACACTGCTGTGCTTTTCTTCACTGTCATTTTGTTGTTTTAAGTATGTCATTACACTTGTGATCACTGAGCATGAAATCTCTTCTGCTGGCTTCTTTCACTCAGCACAGCACCTCTGAGGTTCCTCCAGGTTGTTGCGTGTATCAGTTGTTCCTTGTGATCGTTACGTAGCATTCTTTGGTATGAATGTTCATAGTTTGTTTATTTGTCCACCTGTTGAAGGACTTCTGGATTGTTTCCAGTTTGGGGTAATGATGAGTAGAACTGCTATCAACATTCTGTAAAGGTTTTTGTGTGAACAGAAGTTTTTCTTTCTCTAGGGAAAATATGTGGGAGTAGATTTTGGGTCCTATGTTAAATGCGTTTTTAACTTTATAAGCAACTGCCAAACTGTTTCCCAGGCTTGCACACTCCTACCAGCAGTGTCAGAAAGTTCCAGTTGCTCCATATCCTTGTCAGCACTTGGTGTTATCGTTGTAATTTTTTTATTGTGGTGAAAACATATCATAAAATTTATAATCTCAATCATTTTTAAAAAATGTACAGTTCAGTAGTAAGGCACATTTACATTATTGTAAAGCAAATCTCCAGGGACTTCCCTAGTGGTCCGGTGGTTAAGAATCCATGATTCCATTGCAGGGACACAGGTTCAATCCCTGGTTGGGGAACTAAGATTCCCTCATGCCATGCAGTGTGGCCAAAATAATAATAATAAAGCAAATGTCCAGAACTTTTTCATTTGTAAGGAACTGAAATTCTGTACCTATTAACCAATTCCCCTTTACGCCCTCTCCCCAGTGCCTGGTGATCACCATCCTTCTTTCTCTTTCTATTATTTGAGTACATTAGATACTTCATATAAGTGGAACCGTAGAGTAGTTGTCAGTTTTATGACTTTTATTTCATTTATCATGTCCTCAAAGTTCATTCACGTTGAGGCATGTGACAGCATTTCCCTCCTTTTAAAAATAGCGTCGTATTTCATTGCATACACATACCACATTTTGTTCGTACAGTCATCAATGGGTATTTGGGTTGCTTGCATCTCTTGGCTGTTGCTACTCTGAACATGGATGTGCTGTCATTATTTTCTTAACCATTCTAGAAGGTATGTAGTAGACTTTTATCATGGTTTTAATATGCATTTCCCTTGTTATTGTTCAGCCATTTAGTTGTGTCTGACTCTTTGAGGCCTAATGGACTGCAGCACGCCAGGCTCCTCTGTCCTCCACTAGCTCCTGGACTTTGCTCAAATTCATGTCCATTGACTCCGTGATGTATTTCCCTAATGGCTAATTATGTTCGATTTCTGTTCATATACTTATCTGCCATCTATATATCCTCTTTGGTAAAGTTTCTGTTTAAGTATTTTGCCTATTTTCTGATTGTTTGCTTTCTTCCTGTTACATTTTGAGAGTTCTTTATATATTCTGGATACAGGTTCTTGGTCAGGTATGTGATTTGCACATATTTTCTCCCAGCTGGTCTCTTTGCCTAGCCCCAAACCACAAAAAGTTTTCCCTATAATTTCTCCTGAAAGTTTTATATTTTAGTCTTTTACATTTAGATCTGTGATCATTTTTATGTTATTTTTTATGTAGGGTTTATGTCAAGATTCATTTTTTGCAGTTAAGTGTTCAATTTTCTCAATAGCATCTTTTGAAAAGACCATCCTGTCCCCGTTAAATTGCTTTTGCATCATTAAAGACCAATGAACATGTTTTTCTTCCATATACTCTTCTTTGGTAAAGGTGTGTTCAAGTCCTCTGACCAATTTTTTATTGAGTTGTTTGTTTCCTTAATGTTGAGTTTTGAGAGTACTTTATATGGTCTAGATATCTGCAATGTGTTTGTCGAATGTGTTATTAAAGTTATTTTCTGCCAGACTGTAGCTTGTCTTTCCATTCTTTAACAGTATCATTTATAGAGCAAAAAGTCTTTTTGTTTATGAAGTACAGTTTATCACTTCTTTCTTTTAGGATCATGCTCTTGGTATCATGTATAAGAACTTTCATTACAAATAAACCTGCTGTGAACATTCATATGCAAAACAAAAATACAAAGAACTTTCAAGAGCATTTGTTGAAAAAGCTATTCTTTCTCCACTGAACTGCCTTACAGCTTTGTCAAAAATTAATTGACCAGGTAGTCTTTATCAAAAATTAAGACCTATGTTTGTGTGGATCTATTATCAGATTCACTCTTCTGTGCTCTTCATCTGTACATCTGTTCCTTCACCAATATCTTGTTATCTTGATTACTGTGGCTTTATAAGCCTGAAAATCAGGTTCTGCGGTCTCTCCAACTTTATTCTTTATTTTCAAAATTGTTTTACTAATCTAGTTTCTTTGTGCTTCATATACAGTTTACAGTCAGCTTCTTTTTATTCTCAAATTTTCCTACTGAGATTTTTATTGGAATTACATTAAATCCATAGTGCAGTTTAGGTGGAACTGATATCTTTTCTATGTTGAATCCTCTAATGTATAAACTGGTATGTCTTTCCATTTAATGAGCTCATCTGTTTCTTTCATTTGTGTTTAGAAATTTTTAGAAAACAGTATTAGGTTTATTCCTATTTCTTTCCTATTCTTTCTTTTCTTTTTAATATAAATTTATTTATTTTAATTGGAGGCTAGTTACTTTACAATATTGTATTGGTTTTGCCATACATCAACATGAATCTGCCACAGGTATACACGTGTTCCCCATCTTGAACCTCCCTCCCTCCTCCCTCCCCATACCATCCCTCTGGGTCGTCCCAGTGCACCAGCCCCAAGCATCCAGTTTCATGCATCGAACCTGAACTGGCGATTTGTTTCATGTATGATATTATACATGTTTCAGTGCCATTCTCCCAAATCATCCCACCCTCTCCCCTCTCCCACAGAGTCCAAAAGACTGTTCTATACATCTGTGTCTCTTTTGCTGTCTCGCATACAGGGTTATCGTTACCATCTTTCTAAATTCCATATATATGCGTTAGTATACTGTATTGGTGTTTTTCTTTCTGGCTTACTTCACTCTGTATAATAGGCTCCAGTTTCATCCACCTCATTAGAACTGATTCAAATGTATTCTTTTTAATGGCTGAGTAATACTCCATTGTGTATATGTACCACAGCTTTCTAATCCATTCATCTGGTGATGGACATCTAGGTTGCTTCCATGTCCTGGCTATTATAAACAGTGCTGCGATGAACACTGGAGTACACGTGTCTCTTTCAATTCTGGTTTCCTCGGTGTGTATGCCCAGCAGTGGGATTGCTGGGTCATAAGGCAGTTCTATTTGCAGTTTTTTAAGGAATCTCCACACTGTTCTCCATAGTGGCTGTACTAGTTTGCATTCCCACCANGTGATGGACATCTAGGTTGCTTCCATGTCCTGGCTATTATAAACAGTGCTGCGATGAACACTGGAGTACACGTGTCTCTTTCAATTCTGGTTTCCTCGGTGTGTATGCCCAGCAGTGGGATTGCTGGGTCATAAGGCAGTTCTATTTGCAGTTTTTTAAGGAATCTCTACATTGTTCTCTATAGTGGCTGTACTAGTTTCCATTCCCACCAACAGTATAAGAGGGTTCCCTTTTCTCCACACCCTCTCCAGTATTTATTGCTTATAGACTTTTGGATTGCAGCCATTCTGACTGCCATGAAACGGTACCTCATTGTGGTCTTGATTTGCATTTCTCTGATAATGAGTGATGTTGAGCATCTTTTCATGTGTTTGTTAGCCATCTGTATGTCTTCTTTGGAGAAATGTCTATTTAGTTCTTTGGCCAATTTTTTGATTGGGTCATTTATTTTTCTGAAATTGAGCTGCAGGAGTTGCTTGTATATTTTTGAGATTAGTTGTTTGCCAGTTGCTTCATTTGCTTTTATTTTCTCCCATTCTGAATGCGGTCTTTTCACCTTGCTTATAGTTTCCTTTATTGTGCAGAAGCTTTTAAATAATTTCACAATTTGGGTGGAAATACACAAACCTCGAATAGCCAAAGCAATCTTGAGAAAGAAGAATGGAACTGGAGGAATCAACCTGCCTGACTTCAGGTTCTACTACAAAGCCACAGTCATCAAGACAATATGGTACTGGCACAAAGACAGACATATAGATCAATGGAACAAAATAGAAAGCCCAGAGATAAATCCACACATCTATGGACACCTTATCTTTGACAAAGGAGGCAAGAATATACAATGGATTAAAGACAATCTCTTTAACAAGTGGTGCTGGGAAAACTGGTCAACCACTTGTAAAAGAATGAAACTAGAACACTTTCTAACACCATACACAAAAATAAACTGAAAATGGATTAAAGATCTAAACGTAAGACCAGAAACTATAAAACTCCTAGAGGAGAACCTAGGCAAAACACTCTCCGACATACATCACAGCAGGATCCTCTATGACCCACCTCCCAAAATATTGGAAATAAAAGCAAAAATAAACAAATGGGACCTAATTAAACTTATTCTTTCTTTTTTAAAAAGCTATTGTAAGTGACATTTTTTAAATGTCTGTTTGCAGTTGTTCACTGCTACTTTCTAGAAATACAGTTGTATCATGCTACCTTGCCAAACTTACTAATTCTAGTAAATTTTTTATGATTATCTAGATAATTATTAATATATCATCTATAAGTAGGGATGGTTTTATTTCTTCCTTTCCAATCTTTATGCCTTTCCTGTCATTTTTTGCCCTTTTGCACTAGGTAGGGCTTCCAGTACGACAGTAAGTAGGAGTAGGTGAAGGGGAGAGTCTTGCCTTGTTCCCATTCTTACAAGGAAGCATTTATGAAGTATGATGTTAGCTGGTGGTTTTTTTGTGGATACACTTTATCAGGGTGAAGTACCACATAATGCCTGAATTCCTAAGATATTATGAATAGATGTTGAATTTCTCAAATATTTTTTCTGCCTCAGTATTTATAATTCTGTATTAATAGTTTTTCTTCTTTAGACTATTGCAATGCTTGATTACATTGATAGATTTTTTTAAATATTGAACCAACTTTCCTAGGACAAACCCCACTGAGTTGTAATTTATTATTCTTGTGTATGCTGCTGGGCTTTATTTAATAATTTTTTGTTGAAGATTCATCATATTGGTCTGCAGTGTCTTATCTTGTACTGTCTTTGCTTTCTTTGGTATCAGTGTGATGCTGATCCCATAGAGTGAGTTAGGAAGCCCTTCTTTACCCTTTGAAACCATCTGGACTTGAAGACTTCTTTTTAAAGAAGGTTTTAAACTGCAAATTTTATTTCTTTATTTGTTATAAGACCATTAAGGTTATTTCTTTTATCTTGGGTGAGTTTTGATAAGACCTCTGGTGCTTTGAATGGAAAACAGAGTGAGGCCCTTCCTTCAGATTTCTTTATGGTTAACCAGCAACCTCATCAAACCAGTCAATCCTAAAGGAAATCAACCCTGAATATTCATTGGGAGGAATGATGGTGAAGCTGAAGCTCCAATACTTTGGCCACCTGATGCGAAGAACTGACTCATTGAAAAAGACCCTGATATTGGGAAAGATTGAAGGCAGGAGGGAAAGGGGGTGACAAAGGATGAGATGATTGGATTGCATCACCAACTCAATGGACATGAGTTTCAGCAAATTCTGGGAGATGGTGAAGGACTGGGAAGCCTGGAGTTCATGAAGTTGCAGAGTCAGACACAACTTAGTGGCTGAACAACAGCAACAATCTCATCTCCTTCATTGAAATCCATGTTCATATTCTAAATTCTCAGTGAGTCCTACCTAGTTCATCCTATGTTGAATCTCTTCTACCCACTAGCACTCTTTTTTTTAACAGCTTTTTTAAGATATAACTTATTTACCATGCAATTCACCTGTTTAATGTGTAATTCAGTGCTTTTAAGTAATAGTCACAAGCTATGCAGCCATCATCACAATCAACTTTTAACAGTTTCAGAATCCTGAAAAACCCCATTCCATTAGGGGTCACTCCCCATTTTCTTCCCAACCCCCAGCTCTATTTTCTGTCTCTATAGATTTGCCTCTATAGATCTGTCTCTATAGTTCTGCCTATTCCTGATGTTTCATAGAAATGGAATCATGTAATAAGTATGTGGTCTTTGTGACTGGCTCCTTTCAGTTAGCATACTGTTTGCAAGCTTTATCTATGTTGTGACATGTGTCAAGATTTAATTTCTTTTTATTATCAAATAATGTTTCATTGTTTGAATAAACCACACTTTACCCAGCAGTTGACAAACATTTGAGTTGTTTCTACTGTTGGCTATTATGAATCATGCTGCTAGGAACATTTGTGTATAAGTTTCTGTGGATGCATGTTTTCACTTCTCTTGATTATATAACTAGAAATGGAATAGCTGAGTTGTATGAAAATTCGATGTTTAACATTTTAAGGAACTGCCAAGATTGTTTTCCAAAGCAGCTGCATCATTTTACGTTCACAGCAGTAGTGTATGAGGGTTCCAGTTTATCCACATTCTGGGTAGTATTTGTCCTTGTCTATTTGTCTTATTGTTACCATCCTGGTGGATATAAAATTGATCCCCTGGCACTCTAGGTTCCTCTTTTTCTGCCTTAAAAAAAAAAAAAGATTTATTGGGGTATGGTTGCTATACAACATTGTGTTATTTTCTGCAAAATAAATCAGCCATACGTATACATATATCCTCTCTTTTGGATTTCTTTCCCATTTAGGTCACCACTTAGCATTAAGTAGAGTTCCCCATGCTATTCACTAGGTTCTCATTAGTTGTCTTTTTTATACATAGTCGTGTATATATATGCCTTACTTTGTTTTCCATAGCATGTTTTACCTTCTAACAGTTATTATTCTTTCTGTTGTTTGTTATCTGGTTCCACTTCCTGCTAGATTATAAATTCCATGAGGATGGGGATTTTCATTTTTGATTTTTTCCTGATAAAATCCCGAGCAACTAGAACAGTGCCTGGTTTATGTTAAGCCTTCAGTAAGAGTTTATCAAATGAATGAGTTCATGAAAGGCTCTTGGTGGGCCTTACCCTATCCCAGTATGTGTGCTGTGCTGCGCTAAGTCACTTCAAGATTGCCGGGAGAAATATCAATAACCTCAGATATACAGATGACACCACTCTTATGGCAGAAAGTGAAGAAGAACTAAAGAGCCTCTTGATGAAAGTGAAAGAGGAGAGTGAAAAAGTTGGCTTAAAGCTCAACATTCAGAAAACTAAGATCATGGCATCCGGTCCCATCACTTAATAGCAAATAGATGGGGAAACAGTGGAAACAGTGTCAGACTTCATTTTTCTGGGCTCCAAAATCACTGCAGATGGTGATTGCAGCCATGAAATTAAAAGACGTTTACTCCTTGGAAGGAAAGTTATAACCAACCTAGACAACATATTCAAAAGCAGAGACATTACTTTGCCAACAAAGATCAGTCTAGTCAAGGCTATGGTTTTTCCAGTGGTCACATATGGATGTGAGAGTTGGACTGTGAAGAAAGCTGAGCACTGAAGAATTGGTGCTTTTGAACTGTGGTGTTGGAGAAGACTCGAGAGTCCCTTGGACTGCAAGGAGGTCCAACCAGTTCATCCTAAAGGAGATCAGTCCTGGGTGTTCATTGGAAGGACTGATGTTGAAGCTGAAACTCCAATATTTTGGCCACTTGATACATAGAGCTGACTCATTGGAAAAGACCCTGATGGTGGGAAAGATTGAGGGCAGGAGGTGAAAGGGACGACAGAGGATAAGATGGTTGGATGGCATCACCGGCTCGTTGGACATGGGTTTGGGTGGACTCTGCGAGTTGGTGATGGACAAGGAGGCCTGCCGTGCTGTGATTCATGGGGTTGCAGAGAGTTGGACACAACTGAGCGACTGAACTGAACTGAACTGAAGTCGCTTCAGTCATGTGGTACCTTGGCAAATAAATTTGTGATTTGAAAAATGCTACAATTTTGGAGGGGAACATCTGTCCTCATTTTCATCTTTACTTCATGTTCATATCATTTTAGAGCTTCTTAAGAGCCTTAAGGAATCTTGAACAGCCAAAATAGACAAAATGAATATTTCACCAAATTTAATGGACAGGGTGAGGGCCTATTCCTTCATGAATGGATGATGAACTTAAGTAAATATTACTGTCTGCACTGTGTGGTAACAGCCTTTTAAAGCTCAATGTGAGGACATCACTGACAAAAAACAGAGGAGGGTAGGCCTTGTGTTTTAGTCCAACCATTTATATACTTTCATATTTTATAACTGAAGCTAATCAGACCAAATGAGAGTTAGAAATTCTGTGAATAAGAGATAATGTATAATAATCTTTCCATCATACTTTCTTGAAATGCTTTTATTCTGTTTTCCTAAAGATATATGATGTTGTTTAAACAAATTTCCTCTATGCATTGAATGTGAAAGACACTATTTCTCTTCCTTTTTTTTCTTCCAGTAGAATGAATTTTTTCTTGGTTTCAGGCTTACTCACAGATGAATGTGAAGAATCATTATGGCCCCACCTTTTTACATATGGAGCATTTATTATTCATTATAGATCTGTTCTAGGGTAAAACCAATTTAAGGGAAAGAGTAGTATACTATGAGTGCTAACTTTTTGTATGTTTGTCATAATTGAAATTAGTGGTTTCATAAAAATGAAAACCTTCCATCATAGGTTTAAAATAGCCAGCTGCACAATGAATGACCAAACCATCATGACCCATCTCCTATAGATAACTAGAAAGCATGAAACCTTATTTCTAAGGAGTTGAAGAGACTCCTTTGTTTCCTGCACATTCTAGAAAATGTGATCTCGCTTGTTGAATCCAGGCTGAGCTCTAGGTTTAAATTTGTTGAACTATAGAGCTGACTAGGATCTGAGGCCTCTAGCCTTTTCCAGGGGGAATTTAGGTTTTTCTAGGGCAAGTGAACTCACACAAGGCATTTTTGCTGAGCATCCTATGAAAACATCTTCCAACATGCCATGGATGCTGTCTGATTTCTAATAATCAGATTTTGCTAAATGTCATTATAAATGACATTTTAAAAAAATCACACCCACTAGCATGAAATATAGAATTGTTAACTCTTGATTCTTTTTTTCTTTGTCATATTTACTTCCTGAGGGGAATGTGGAGGAAAGGAGCAGTGTTCCCATTGATATTTTTAATAAAAAACAGCTAGCTTCCACAGGGATGAGACCTAGTGACTTCGTATTGTTTTAAAAGAGGATCTGATTGTTTATATGCCTTACTTGGGTGGTTAATTTCCTAATTTCATTTTCCTTGGGAGTGGGGCCACTTTTAAACACTTTTAAAGGTACTACAGAGCTCCTTCTGGCCTCGGTCAGAGAACTCATGTCAGGAAAGTCCATTATTTTATTTCCTTTGCATATTATTTCCCTTTGTGGTTTTGTTTTGTTTTTGTTTTTTTTTTTTTTTCATCCTGTGATACGAATCCGGTCTTTATCACTAAGGGCTAAGTCCTGGAAAGTGACTGGTTTTTGGCATGTTTTCCTGATTTGTTTCCCACTTGGAATATAAATTAGAGCTTAATTTGTATGTCTCTTTGTTAGGTGAAAGGATTTTGCTCATCGTGGTTTATAACTTTTTTTTTTGTCCTGAGTTTTCCTCAATTGCCTTCTCAAATTCAGACCCTTTAGTTTTTGAAATAGATATTTTTAAATTTTTCTTTATTTGAAAGTATGTTTACCTAGTAAGATACGACATGAGAGACTATGTGAGAAATGTGTGCTCAAGTCTCTCAGTCGTGTCTGACTCTTTGCAACCCCATGGACGGAAGCCCACCAGGCTGCTCTGTCCATGACAATTTCCAGGCACGAATACTGGAGTGGGTTGTCATTTCCTCCTCCAGGGGATCTTTCCCACTCAGGGACTGAACCCACATCTCTTGCATCTCCTGCATTGGCGGGTGGATTCTTTACCACTGCACCACCTGGGAAGCCCAAAATGTGAGAAATAGATGAGAATAAACAGCATGGTTGGAGGGAAAACTGGTTTCTGAAAAAGAGTGAACATATAATACGTCAGTGTAGTTAAAATTCTTTGAAAATTCCTTCTGATTTCTTCTTCATCTTAGATATGGCTCTCATCCTTAATGTAGTTCAAAAATATCTTACAGTTTATTTTAAAAATTGTGGTAGAAGGCACATAAAATTTACCACCTTTGCCATTTTTAAGTGCAGTTCACTAGGGTCAAGTATGTTTACATTGTTGTGCAACAGACCTCCAGAACCTTTTCATCTTGCAAAAGTTCAACTCTGCCCATTAAACAGCAATTCCCCATTTCCTCGGCCCCTGTAATTTGTCTTAAAAAACCTTAAGCGAATCAAATGTAAAACTTCAGTGACAGGAGCTAAAACTTAATCACCTATTTAAATTTGATTTTAACATATTGCTGGCCTTACATAGTCTTTCCTTGTTGTTTTTCAATTCAATGCTAAAACGTTAACTTTAGTTACCATCTGCAGTTCAGTCAGTTCAGTCGCTCAGTCGTATCTGACTCTTTGCGACCCCATGAATCACAGCACGCCAGGCCTCCCTGTCCCTCACCAACTCCCAGAGTTCACTCAGACTCACGTCCATCGAGTCAGTGATGCCATCCAGCCATCTCATCCTCAGTCGTCCCCTTCTCCTCCTGCCCCCAATCCCTCCCAGCATCAGAGTCTTTTCCATTGAGTCAACTCTTCGCGTGAGGTGGCCAAAGTACTGGAGTTTCAGCTTCAGCATCATTCCCTCCAAAGAAATCCCAGGGCTGATCTCCTTCAGAATGGACTGGTTGGATCTCCTGGCAGTCCAAGGGACTCAAGAGTCTTCTCCAACACCACAGTTCAAAAGCATCAGTTCTTCGGCGCTCAGCCTTCTTCACAGTCCAACTCTCACATCCATACGTGACCACTGGAAAAACCATAGCCTTGACTACCTTATGAGGTTGAATAAATGTTCCCTTAGGGAATTCCCTGGTGGTCCAGTGGTTCAGTCTGCACTGTCACCACTGAGGGCACTCATTCAATCCCCAGTCGGGGAACTAAGATTACACAAGACACACCAAAAAAAAAAAAAAGTTCCCTTCAAATAATTTACTACATGTGTAGCATACAGAGTGTTTTGTTTGTTTTTTTTTTTAATACAGATAAAGTAACCTTTATTTCTGTTACTCACTTGAAGTTTTATTTATGATTAAACTTAAAGGAGGAACAAGAAACATGGATATTAATAATAAGTAACCCTTGTTGAGTTTTTAACCAGATGCTGTATTAAATGCTTGATGTCTTCCCAGTTACTCTGTGGATCGGTCACTATTATAATCCTCATTTCACTAATGGATAAACTGAAGCACAGAAAAGTTAAATAACTTGCTCTAGATTCCTTCCATGGACGGAGGAGCCTGGTGGGCTGCAGTCCTTGGGGTCGCTAAGAGTTAGACACGACTGTGCCACTTCACTTTCATTTTTCACTTTCATGCATTGGAGAAGGAAATAGCAACCCACTCCAGTGTTCTTGCCTGCAGAATCCCAGGGACGGGGGAGCCTGGTGGGCTGCCATCTATGGGGTCGCACAGAGTCGGACACGACTGAAGCGACTTAGCAGCAGCAGCAGCAGCAGGTTCCTTTGCTTGTGCGTAGAATAGCCTGTATTTGAACCTCAGGAACCTCGAGTCTTCATTCTTGACTCCTGTACTGTGCTGCTTTCTAGATCAGTAAGCCTGTGCATGCATGAATAAGCCTATTAGGTAAAAATATCAGAGTATTGTCAAAGGCATACAGATATATAGAAAGAGAAGATGGAAAGCAGAGGAGGAAAATATCTAATACTTATGGGGTCCCTACTTTGTGTCAAACACTTTATAAGACATTTTAATCATTCTAATGTCTGCATCCAAGTCAGGCTGCACAACCTCTATTTTCATCTGCAGAAACTAAGGCATGAAGAAGTTGAGGAGTTTGCCTCTGATCACCTGCACGTTGCAAGGTCTGAATTTGAGCCTGAGTTGTATTTTTTGAAGGGCTAGAATATATACTTTCATTTTCTATTTTCTAGCTTTCTTAAGCTAGCTTTATCACCTCCATAATCAGAAATTTACGAACAGAGTGGAAAGAATACTAAAAGAGAGCATTATATCAAAGTGGAAAGTATGCATTGCTATCAGACTTTGAACATTATAGTTCCAGTTACAATGCGAAGGCTGTTGTTGTTGTTCACTTGCTAAGTTGTGTCTGACTCTTTGCGCCCCATGGATTGCAGCACACCTGGCACCTCTCTCTTCCACTATCTCCCAGAGTTTGCTCAAATTCATGTCCATTGAGTTGATGATGCTATCTAACCATTTCATCCTCTACTGGTACCTTCTCCTTTTGCTTTCAGTCTTTCTCAGCATCAGGGTCTTTTCCAATGAGTCAGCTCTTTTGCATCAGGTGGCCAAAAGTATTGGAGCTTCAGGTTCAGCAACAGTTCTTCCAATGACTATTCAGGGTTGATTTCCTTTAGGATTGACTGATTTGATCTCCTTGCAGTCCAAGGGACCCTCAAGAGTTTCTCCAGCACCACATTCAAAAGCATCAGTTCTTTGGTGCTCAGCCTCCTTTATGGTCCAACCCTCATATCCATACATGACTGTTGGAAAAACTATAGCTTTGACCATGTGGACCTTTGTTGTCAAAGTGATGTCTCTACTTTTTAAAACACTCTCTAGGTTTATCATAGGTTTCCTTCCAAGGAGCAAGCATCTTTGAATTCCGTGGCTGTTGTCGCTGTCTGCAGTGATTTTAGAGCCCAATAAAAGAAAATCTGCCACTGTTCCCACTTTTTCTCCTTCTGTTTACTGACTTCCCTGGTGGCTCAGAGGTTAAAGCGTCTGCCTCCAATGCGGGAGACCTGGGTTCTATCCCTGGGTCGGGAAGATCCCCTGGAGAAGGAAATGGCAATCCACTCCAGTATTCTTGCCTGGAGAATCCCATGGACAGAGAAGCCTAGTAGGTTACAGTCCACGGGGTCGCAAAGAGTCGGACACGACTGAGCGACTTCACCTCACCTTGCTGCGAAGTTAAGGGACCAGATGCCATGATCTTAGTTTTTTGAATGTTGAGTTTCAAGCTAGCTTTTTCACTTTCCTCTTTTACCTTCATCAAAAGGTACTTTTTCCCAAAAAAACTTTTTGGTGTTTTACCTTGAAAAATAAGTTTTAGTGAATACTCTTGGTTGTCTCTCTGAAGTGTCAGGCAGGCTTCTTGGTTTAGTCTAGGCATGGACCAGTTTTTCTAGAGAAATAGGTGCTAAATTCCTGAAATTGATATAATGTTGTATCTCAGTTACATTTCAAATTTTTCCCAATTTAAAAAAAGCAGGCTGTTAAAGATTATGGTAACCTCCGTTTAAAAAATATATATATTGGCCTAATTTTCAGATGCTTTTAATCCTGGACAATGGAATTTGATATTTAAATGGGCGAGAATATCTTAATTTTGATTGTGCGTGTGTGCTCCGTTGTGTCCGACTCTTTGCAACCCCACGGACTATAGCCCACCAGGCTCCTCTGTCCAGGGAATTTTCTAGGGAATAATACTGGAGTGGGATGCCGTTTCCTACTTCAGGGTTATCTTTCTGACCCAGGGGTTGAATCCATATCTCTGGCGTCTCCTGCATTGGCAGGCAGATTCTTTACTGCTGCACCTTCTTTACAGCTGCGCCACCTGGCAAGCCCCCTAATTTCGTATAGTTTACTGTTACCAAGATCTCTTTCATATCCGCTCTTGGCTTGTCATTTGGCTACCTGATCAGTGTTAAAATTAGACATTGTCCCATTTCAATCTGTGTCAAATCCCTAAAATGGGTAAGACTGTCCTAAAGCAGATTATGGGGAAGTGTGTCAGAATCCAAAATTCAGACTCTAGATGTCTCTTCTTTCACGGGTATTGTTTACGATCTTTTAGCTTAAAATATCTCTTCACCATTCAGAGCTGAGATTCATTGTTCGGTCACTTCTCTAGCCTATTATTGGGAAGTTAGAATTTAATTACTCTAAGGATGATTATCATTATCCTTCTTTCACACATCTGTGCCTTTGCTGGTCTCACACTGTTTGGAGTTTACTCTCTTTGAGTGTGAAGAAACAAGAAATGGAAACACACAGACTTTCCATCAAACGGGGTGAACCCCCAGGGCACCTGTCTAGTGCAATTTTGCCTCTCATGACTTTACGAGAATCAGCCTGGAAGGGGGAATGACAAGCAGAGTTTCACGTAGCTCACAAATCCTGGCCTCTGATTACTCTCCTGAGATCACTTGTACTTCCTGGCCCATCTGGGATCGAGGACTTGCTCATTGTTCTAGTCCTGAACCTTTATCCCTTGGGAATAAACCCCATGAGTCCCTTTGGATGGATTTACCATTGCTGTTCCCAGCTCAACCCCTTTGGAAACAGCAATGATTTCGGCTGCTACTGCTGTTTGCACAAGGCAGTAGCCATCACCTCTTCCGTCTCAGCTCTGTCACCTGAAATTTTAGAAGCATTAATAACTGTTCAGTGAAAAAGAATGATGCTGAACAGTTTTTAAACATCCTATCTTTTGTGTAGAAAAGGGAAAAAATTAAAATGAATGTTTGAATTTGCCTAAGAAAGTCTGGGAGGATACAAGGCCACTAATAAAAGTGGTTATTTGCTTGTGCAGTAAAGGTGAGGTTCACTTTGAATAGGTGGGGTCAAGGTGAAAGCCAGTAGGGAATGGAAAGAAAGTGAGATTTTTTTTTCTACTTGATCCTTTTATAATTTGAACTATGAGAGTGTACTACTATTCAAAAATTGCCCATTGAAAATTAATAAGGTTTCCTTCTGAGACGATCTCTGTTACCACATATGCAGAATTTATAAGATAAAGTAAATGAATGTATATTAAAATATAGAAGCAACCTTACAGATATAGGGAACAAACTAGTGGATACTAGTAGGGAGAATGAAGAGGTATAGGATTGAAAGACACAAACTATGTATAAAATTAGATGGGCAACAAGATATATTGTACAGCATGAGGTGAGGTGAGGTGAGGTGAGGTGAGGTGAGGTGAGGTGTGGTGAAGTCGCTCAGTCGTGTCCGACTCTTTGCGACCCCGTGGGCTGTAACCTACTAGGCTTCTCTGTCCATGGGATTCTCCAGGCAAGAATACTGGAGTGGATTGCCATTTCCTTCTCCAGGGGATCTTCCCGACCCAGGGATAGAACCCAGGTCTCCCGCATTGGAGGCAGACGCTTTAACCTCTGAGCCACCAGGGAAGTCATTGTACAGCATAGGGAAATATAGTCATTGTTTTTAGTAACTTTTAAGTGGAGTATTATCTATGGAAATATTGAATATCTGTGTTGTACACCTGAAACTAATATAGCATTATAAATTAACTATACTTTTAAAAATAGAATATATATTTACATACGTTTATATGTGCATAAACAAAAGAATATACAAATGACAAATAAGAATAAGACTTCCAAATGTGTACTATATTTTAAAATTTCTGAATATGAATATTACCTGTACAAAATATTACCTAGTATTTTTATAAAATTTAATTTAATGCCTTGGAACAAAGCTATGATAACTGTTCATTTAATTGTTCAGGAAAAAAAAAGGTTTTCTTCTGTCTCATGTCTTAAAGGAAAATTAAAAAGCATTGTAGCTCTTGAGAAGTTTGAAATCTTTGTAATTATCAATTCAGGATGGAGAATGCAAGTGGTAGGCTTCTGCTCAGACACATTAGGTTTCAACCAGATTCTAAATCTGTGACTGGAAAACATGTGACTGAAAAGCCAAACATGTTTTATCAGTCTCAGTGTCCTTATCTATTTGAGAGAAATAAGAATAAAAATTGATTAGCCGGTCTTTCAGGAATACTGGGAGGACTGATGAGAAAATAAATACAAAAATGCTATCTAAGCACCAAATAAACAGATGATTGCTGTCACGTGTTTGGAGGAAGTTGTGACACTGATTTCCCAAGAGGAAGGAGGGACCATAGACACCTTCCTCTTTCTTAAGGCCTTGAGGGGGAAAAGGAGGGTCTTTATAGTTCTTCTTTCATATTTCTGCCTTGAAAACTAGAGACTTCTTGGGTTCTGCTGGAAGAAAAGTTAGCATTAAAAAGCATCTATTTAACACCTTGATTAGTCAGAGCATTTCACTACTGAATGGTAACAGGCTTTAGCAAATAGGGAATTTATTGGTTCACTTAACCTAGAAGCCCAGGAGCAAACAACCCTCAAGCATGGAGTTGGATCTAGGTCCTTAGAAACTAAGATTAGGAATCTGTCTCCTTTTGAGTCTGTATTCCTCTGTATTGGCTTTCTTTCTTTTTTTAAGTTAGACTCTCCTTTTTTTGGAGGCAAAGTGACTGACTACTAGCAGGCCTAGGCTCCTGTTCAGCTCGTTTTACAGATCCGGAAGAAAAGAAACACCTTTCTTTCCTGTTACACCAAAGTTCTCGGGCCTGAATCTCACTGGTGCAGTTCAGACACAGCCCCTCTCTGCACCAGTCACCAATGCCTGTAAGATACTGGGCTCTGATCGGATAAGCCTGGGAGTCTTGGACCCCAGAGATGGGATTGGCTTCACACAGGTAACATGAACTCAGAGCGGGGAAGGTGGTTCCTCAAAGGCTACATATCATGAGGACTATTTCTAAGATGAGTAGAAAAGGTAGAAAAGAGCTGTAAATATACCTCCTCTGCCTCCTTGTAAAAACAAAACAAAAATCCACAGTATCTTCTCTGCATTGTATCGTTTTTGGCATAGTGGAGATGAAATGATATACAGAGCTTCCTTGTTAGGGCTTGGATTAGAGTCAGGTGAATACTCAACTTTGTATACATAGTACACAATCAAAAATGTAGTTCTATAACTTAATAATAATAGTAGCTAACAGTAGCTAATGACAATAATAGTAATAGCTAACATTTATTCAGTGCTTTTTAGATTCTAGGTATTAATCTAATATTTCCACTTCTTAACTCATTTAACCTCCAGAAGAACCAGAAAGTAGCAGCTCTTATCCCATTTTATAGATGAGAAGACTGAGGCATAGATAAGTTATTTAAAACTTCTCTACTTAGATAATACCCTTACAGTTACCAAGAGAGAAAGGAGAGGGGAGAGGGATAAATTAGGAATTTGGGAATAACATATACACATGACTATGTATAAAACCTGGAGAAGGAAATGGCAACCCACTCCAGTATTCTTGCCTGGAGAATCCCATGGACTGAGGAGCCTGGTGGGCTGCAGTCCATGGGGTCACAAAGAGTTGGACACGACTGAGTGACTTGTGTATAAAACAGGTAAACAAGGACCTACTGTATAGCACAGGGAACTGTATTCAACATCTTTTAATAATCTATATGAAAAAGCCTTTAAAAGAATATATATGTATTACTTTGCTGTACACCTGAAGCAAATACGACATTGTAAATCAACTATACTTGGATGGAAAAAAAAAAGTGCTCTAGGTGCTGGGAGTTATACATTTTACCAACCAGGATAGTGAGCTCGCCACGTAGGGGGCGCTGTTTGAAGAGGATTTAAGGTTCAAGCAAGATTTCAGTGGAGAGGGAGAGGGAAATAGCCTGACTCTAGGAGAAGGAAACGAATGAAGGAACAGAGCAGAGGTCGTGCAGGAAGTGTTGAGGAAATGGCAAGAAGCAACGGTTGACTTTAACTTTGGGCTTGTGCAAAAGTGAGACGAAAAAAAAAAAAAGTAGGGGGAAGGATGGTGCTTTGGGGCTGGTTATAAAGCTCGGCTGCTGCTCCAAGGAGCTGGACTTGTTCTGGAGTCCGTAGGATTTGTGAGTAGGGGAGTGGCCTGGATAAACAGGAAAACAGCCAGACCCCTGAGTGTTTCGAGATGGAGATGTTGGCTTTATTTCTCTGCCTGACATTCTTGAGATGTTTTGGAAGGTTTTTGCAAACGTCCTGTTGGGTGGCATTTCAGTGGCTATAGTTCTTTAAATGATTTAGCTAAGCCTTAGTGAAGGGTCTTTTAAAAAGAAGACCATTTCTTGACATTCTGCTTTCTGTACCGACTACTGCGGAGAGGTAAAGCAAAGCCAGGCGCTTATAGAACACTTTCCACCCAAGACAAACGGGTCTCTGTGTCTGTCTGTGTTTCACAGTAAGGCCATTCAGTACTCAGGACCAAGAAGATAACATGGTCCGCTTATTTAATGGTCTTCTATTTGCTCTTCTATTTTGTTCCGACATTAAACGGTGTTAGAATCAAGAATTAGGACTCTCTTTCCTTGCCAAAAGAAAACACAAGTGGCTTGTTGACTGCAAGATTTATTCTCACAGATACTTCCAGAGTAATATAAAATCTTGGCCAGGCGTCCACAGAAAGGAGCCGGAGGCATATGCCCCAGCCTCCTTCCCTGAATGCGGGCTCGGTGCCCAGAAGGACACCGTAAATCACTTATAATTTATGATGAGCCCCATCGTGTGCTGCACCCTGCTAGTTGGCTGGTGTCTGTCCTCTACGCACTGTGACCTCCCTTCTTCAGAACATACAGAGACTTTTTCAGATGAGCCACAGGACGGAGAGCGGAGGATTTTCCTTTCGGCTGGTCCAGCCAAGCAGTCCAAGAGGGAGAAGACTGAAGACTCTTGTTCTTAGAGTTTAGCCACAGGTCTCGCCTGTGCTTTCTCTAGACTGGAGGTGGGGAAAGGGCAGAAAATAAGATCTTATTAGCCTATTTTCTTTTTTAACTCTTTTTTTAATCCTTTTTTTTTTTCCCTCTAACAAATATACTTTTTTTTTCTGAGTGTCAACAACCTGCAACAACCAGGTGGTACTGGTGGTAAAAAGCCCGCCTGCCAGTGCAGGAGACATAAGAGACTCGGGTTCGATCCCTGGGCTGAGAAGAGCTCCTGGAGAAGGAAATGGCAACCCACTCCAGTATTCTTGCCTGGAGAATCCCCTGGACAGAGGAGCCTGGTGGGCTACGGTCCATAGGGTTGCAAAGAGTCGGACACGACTGAAGCGACTTAGCACGCATGCACGCAACAACCTGCAGAGCACTGATGGGAATACAGCAGTCAATGGAGGCTACACTTACACAGAGTAGGAGGTCCTACTTGCTACTTTGTGTAAGTGTGAGTCCTGCACTTATGCAAAGTAGTAGGTCCCAAAATATGTCAGGACGCATTCTGTGGGTTAAGGATAAAGATCAGAAAAGAAACAAACTGTCCTCCATCAGGTATGCGGGGAAGGACTTCTGATAAGGGGACCTTTGAGCAAAGACTTGAAGGAATTGATGAGATGAGCCATGTGGGGTTTGAAAAATCTCATCCTGGTAAGGCCAGAGGCCACCAGGCAGGGATTAGCCTCAGGTGAGAAGCAGCAGGGGCTAGAGCAGAGAGAGCCAGGGGAGGGAGTGGTTAGGAGAGGATCAGGTTGGGGGGAAGGCCATCTTGTGTTGGGGGGCATCAGAGAGACCATGCCAAGGAGCTGAGATATTATGCAGTATGAGATGGACAGATGTCTATTGGAAGTGTTTGGAAGATCAGTCCTTTTCAAATACTTGAAAACCCAGAGTTTAAGTGTGAAGTCAGGAAAATGGGACACAGTGCTTCCTTCACTTAGAACATGAGCTGTTGTAATCAGGATTGAACCATCAGAACTTTAAGTCACCCAAGGTGGGGAGTAAACAGAAATCATGGTTTTGCACAGAGAATTACTGGCCAAGATGTGGAGAAAAGGGAACCCTCTGACACTGTTGATGAAAATGTAAATTGGAGCAACCACTGTGCAAAAGAGTAGGGAGGTTCCTCAAAAAACTAAAGTCGAACTACCATATAATCAGCAATTCCATCCCTGGGAATATATCTAAAGAAAATGAAAACACTAATTTGAAGAAAATACATGCACCCCAGTGTTCACGGTAGCATTACTTACAATAGCCGAAATATGGACACACCCAAACGTCCATTAATGGAAGAATGGAGAGGAAGATATGGTATATATTTACAATGGAATATTACTTGGCCATAAAAAGAATATAATCCTGCCATTTGCAGCAGTATAAATGGACCTAGAGGTTATTTTACTTAGTGAAAAATGTCAGAGAAAGACCAATACTATATTATCACTTATATGTGGAATCTACAAACTGAAATGAGTGAATATAATAACACAGAAACAGATCACAGAAATAGAGAACCAACTAGTGGTTACCAGTTGGGGAGAGGGAAGGGCGGAGGGCCAAGATGAGGTAGCGGATTAAGAGATAGAAACAATCACGTATAAAAGCACCAAGCAGTAAGAATATATTGTACAGCATGGGGAAATATAGCAATGATTTTGTAATAACTTTAAATGAAATATAATCTATAAAAATACTGAATCACTGTGTTGTACACCTGAAACTAATGTAATAACATAAATCAGCTATATAAAAAAGGGGAAAAAGAAATCATAGTTTTCCTTGGTCTTGGTGTAAAAAACACATGTGCTTTTTTAATTAGGATAAAAGTGAGTAACTGTGAGCCATTTACTCAACTGGCAACAATACTTTTCATGGAAAAGCCCAGCTGTTCCATCCAGTGATCTGTGTCCTACAAGATTCTGGATGTGCTGCTGCTGTGAGTGAGATCCCCCCGCCAGTATTAGTGCTGTTGTTGCACAGACGAGTGTGAGCTTCAGAGTTGAGGAGCAGCTGGTGGATACTTAGGATCCGATTCTAGGAGGCGCCCATGACACGCTTTGCTCCCTGTGGACCCAGGGTCACCTGGGCTGTTTTCCATTCACAGATTACTTGCTCAGGTCTAGAGCAATGGGGAGTGTGGCCTTGATTAACGGCTACAGTAACAGGGATGGAGTGCAATGCTGACTTCTTTGTTCAGGTGCTAAGTCACGTCCAACTCTGCAACCCCATGAACTGCGGCACACCAGCCTTCCCTGTCCTTCATCATCTCCTGAAGTTTGCTCAAGCTCATGTCTACTGGAAAAACCATAGCTTTGACTCTACAGACCTTCATCAGCAGAGTGATGGCCTTGCTTTTTCATACGCTGTGTAGGTTTGCCTTAGCCTTTCTCCCAAGGAGCAGGCATCTTTTAATTTCATGGCTGCAATCACCATCTGCAGTGATTTTGGAGCCAGAGAAAATAAAATCTGCCACGGTTTCCATTTTTTTCCCCATCTATTTGCCATGAAATGACAGGACCGGATGCCATGATCTTAGTTTTTTGAATGTTAAGTTTGAATTCCTTCTTACGAGGAATAAAGTGAGGGTGATGGAGAACTGGAGGGGACTCTGCTGTAAAGGGACCCTCTTGCCTTCAAATATCTTTAGACAGGTGAGCACATCTCAGGAATGTTCCTGAAAGGACTCTTGCTTGCTGTGGCATGTTGGACTAGAATGACCCCGCAGATTCATTCCAATGCAAAACACTTCTGGGCCCATGAAAAACTGTCTTGTGAATGTGTTCTGCAAACAGACAGACACTCTGTAAACATGAGGCACATATTTTAAAAGATGAAGAGTGAGACACTTGTTCTGGGAGCGCGGTGGTTGGAACTTGGTGCGCTGGCAGCATACCTTCCCTGCTTAGTCGCCTGCAGTTTGTTCTCCTTGGCCCAGGACACAGTTATCTGCATCTGTGTTAAAAATGCCCTCAGCCAAAGACCAAACAAATATCCAAAGGCATTTTCCTATCAGGGCCCCTTTATGCGAGGTAGAGTGAAAGAACCACGCTGTCAAGTTTGATTCTTGGCAAGAAGCCAAGCTGCCACTTCTAGCTCCAGTATTTACACAGAAGAAAGAGGGGGGTTTTTTAGCTGAAATTAAATTAGGATGAAAGCAACAGAAAACTTAACTCTAAAACTAAAGGATCCTCGGGGATCCACAATGGAAAGGCAGAAACAACAAGGGGATACCTTCTGGGCCCTCTGTTGATTTTTTTTTTTTTTTTTTTTAAGTTCAAGTTTGAAAGCTTTTAAAGATACCCGAAGCAGAGATTGGGCTTCCCAGGTGACTCTAGTGGTCACCTGCCGATGCAAGAGACCCAAGAGACTTGGGTTCAATCCTTGGGTCAGGAAGATCCCCTAGAGGAGGACTTCGCAGCCCGCTCTAGTACTCTTGCCTGGAGAATCCCCATGGACAGAGAAGCCTGGCGGACTACAGTCCATGGGGTTGCAAAGAGCCGGCCGTGGCTGAAGTACGCATGCACAAACAGAGATTACAGAATAGCCTTCATTAATGATCCAGGATCACCCAATATTTGAGCTGGATGGGCTGTCCTTTAGTGGCCATTGAATCGCATCCCTCGGTTTGCAGCTCATGGATCAGAGCCTTGGAACCTGAAGAGTTCCCAGCGTCACACAACTGGCTGTGGAAGTTCTGGGACTAGAATCCAGGACTTCTGACAACTATTTTGGGTTTTAGGGCACTTTATCGAAGCAACAAACACAGTGAGAAGCTCTGTTTCCCGAGAACCAGGGGCAGACAGCCACGGTGACTGTTCTGTATCAGCAGTGCCCTCGCTTTCCCAGGATGTGGCCTCATCCGTGTCCAGTGGCACCTGCAGCCTCGAGCTTGGTGCACACAGCTGGGCAGGAGGGAGGGCGTGATCAGGGCCCACCCCCCCAAAAGTGGGGGCTGAAACCCTGGCTGCAAGAGGTCTCAGACCCCTTGGAGCCCCAGTCAAGCGTGAATGGGTGATACCATCCTCGGGAGACTGCAGCAGCGAGGGCCCATCTTGCTGAACCCCTGCTCTGTCTGGGCAGGGCCCCAGCGTCATTGTGGGGGGTGGCATTTGGCTTCCTGTGCTGATGGGGGTTCTCTCCTCTTTGACAAAAGCTTGAGCCCCCTGAAGCTACATTTAAGTAACAGCACTCTTTTTTTTTTACAAACGAGCTCCCACTACAGAACAGCTCCTGCTGGCCCCCACCCAGTTAACTTTATTTTGTTGAAACTGCCAACGTTCCAGTGAGTTGTTGTTCATCTGTTTCTGGAAGGGATGTTGGATAGCGAGGGCCCATCTTGCTGAACCCCTGCTCTGTCTGGGCAGGGCTCCAGTGTCGTTGTGGGGGGTGACATTTGGCTTCCTGTGCTGATGGGGGTTCTCTCCTCTTTGACAGAAGCTTGAGCCCCCTGAAGCTACATTTAAGTAACAGCACTCTTTTTTTTTTTTTTACAAATGAGAGCTCCCACTACAGAACAGCTCCTGCTGGCCCCCACACCCAGTTAACTTTATTTTGTTGAAACTGCCAACGTTCCAGTGAGTTGTTGTTCATCTGTTTCTGGAAGGGATGTTGGAGGGTGGGTGAGTGAGCTAAAGGAAGGAGGGGGAGTTCTTTGTGTGTCTTCATGTGAACCAATGAGATGTTCATTATCATTCTTTTGACTTTTCATTCATTCACTTGTTCATTTCCTCATTTGTTTACACTATGATTCTGCCCCAGCCCAAAAAAGTTCGACAAAACTTAGAACAAAGAGCACATATGCTATAAATAAAATGTAAATGAAGTCAGGTCCCTAAGAAGGAGGAAACAGAATTCATCCATGAATTGCTGTATGAAATTGGTGGTGTAGATCAAGCTTTACTGTGACTTTTCTGGCAACCAGGATACACAATTCCTAGTTATCAGAAAGGAGAACAATATTCCAGTTTCTTCAAAAGATGCTCATGTCATTGCTTAATACAAAGCTGCTGATCCAAGGCACCCCTGGCTCCCTCCCCACTCTCTCCCCAGTGTCCTAGCTTCAGGCCACCTGGAGCACCCCCAAAAGGCATGCTATTAGTGTCATTACGATCTCTGTTTGTATGTGCTAAGGATGGCAGAGGGTGCTGCAGTTCATGGGGTTGCAAAGAGTTGGACACGACTGAGCAACTGAACTGAACTGATGGCGTAGGGTAATGGGGTTCTGGTTGGGTCTTGAAATTATGTTGTCCAGGGTGACTTTAGGAGTTACAGATTATGAGGCTAGGAGTAGAAATTTTAGGGAGAGTCAGAATCTAGTCCTGCTGTGGCTACCCACTCTCCACCAATGAACCTTTCCTTCTCCCCTAAAGAGCCCTGACTTGACCCCTGCTCTGGCCTTTTTTGAGTGCCAAGGTGCTTTCTTGAACAGGGCATCTGGAGGAAATACAGTATGGCAGAATGCACTGTGAGGAATGTTGATTCAAAGAATTCATAGATGGTTCGACCCTGTGTTAACTTGACACACCTTCTTGGCTCCTGAAAGTGGAAACTGCAGCTAGTGGTTATATGACATGTAAGATTTAGGAGCTAACGCTATAAACATAGGGTGACTACTACTGAAGTCTCATCCTGAGCTCCTAGGCTGCATTCTGAAGTTGCACCAGGAATTTAGATTTTTTCCTGAAGAAAAATCACTGTTGGGTTTCCTGTCCCATTACATTCTGTGAAAGCATGAATTGACTCCATCCTCCCAAAACTTGGTATTTGTCAGGGAATACTCCAGAATATTCTAGAACTTGTGAGTATGGCAGGGAAAAGAATTACATAAATGTCGGACTTCTGTAATAGACGGCGTGAGAAAGAAAACACTAGGAAAGTAGTCCTTCTCTCTGGGATTCAGATGAGTTACCTGAATGTCTGCTGAAAGTTTGTTTTCATGTAAGCATGCATATCCTCTGTATTCATTGTCCATTCATAAAAGCCTATGTTTTAGAATGCATTAAGAAAGGAATATTTCAAAGTGGGAAGTGGTACTCCCCTTTGGTGCTCCGTAGTTGATCTGAGATAATGTGTCTGAATTCTAGGCCAAATACCATCATTTGGAAGACAAGGCACAGCGACTGGGCTTCAGATCGTGGGCTCAGGTCATTTGCCCATCCTGATTATGTTGATTCCATTCACGTGGTTTGTGGGGCAACTAGAAAAACTGGGATCTGAGCCCTCAAGTGAACAGAATGAATATACTCAATTCTACTTGGACTGTTTTTCATAATTATTTTAAGCAATGAAGATTCTTACTTGTGCTTATTCTTTTTAAAAGTATTAGAAAGGAAGATTTCTACAAGACAAAGTAGAGAGGAGCTGATAAGAAGGGGAGTTCTTAAGGAATTGCCTGATCAAGGTGAGGAAATTAATCATACATTTAAAGTAATTTGATCCTTCATTCTTTGATCTTTCTTTCTTTCATTTTCTTTTGAAATTTAAGATGATCATGGTCTTTGGGAGATAAAGTACGACAATCTGAGAATCTTGCTTTAATTCAGACAGCCTTTGTGGGCTGCATGGTGTCTAAGGTATTCTAAAGAAGAAATTCAATGAACTTTTTGGTGAGTCCTTCACCATATGTCATCCTAAACCTAAAGCTTAACAAAGCTTCTCTATGGCAGGAGATACAGACAAGATACAAATGCTTACCTGATTCATGCTCTGTTCTTGAGCTTCAGTCTAACTCTACAAGTAAACTCAATTGTTTGAGTAAATGCAAAGTTTTAGCTCAAAGTTTTAACTCATGCCTTTTGGTTTCTTAAGTCTACCAGTAAAAGAAAAAAGACATGATAAACGGACCTCTTGTCCTTTATAATACACTCATGTACATTCAATAAGGCATGAATGGGCAAATTACATTAGTCTGCTTTATGCATCTCTCAAGTAATTTTCCCAGCTTTGTTCTCTTTTCATTTCTTCAAATCTGTCTCACCTTTTCACTAACAATTATTATTTCCAAGTATTTTATCCCCTACATCTAATCTTCCCTTTTATCCCTCTATCCTCCCAAGGGTAATCTTGCTCAAAAAGACAAGGATTAGATAGAAACTGAGATAGACCCTCAAAAGAAGATACCGAGATTGGTTATTTCTCCAAATAAATAATAGTGAATAATCATCATTGCTCCCACTACTATAAAACTCATGGAAATTTTTGTTGCAACAATGTTGGTTTACCTCATGCCTTCCTCTCCTCATCCCCTGAATGCTTACTGAGGTAAAATATTATTATTGTGCTTTTATGGGCACAAATAAAGTGCTGTTAATTTAGAATCAAAACAATAGTACTCCTCTTTTCCTAAAATATGTTCCTTGCAAAGAGCTTAACGTCTTTTGGCATTAACTATTCGTAAATCCAAATGACATGATATTCAACATCTGAATATTCTAGAAGAAGCTAAGAGATGCCTTACTATTTTATTCCTGCTTTAAAGAAAACAGGGAAGTCCTGAATAAATAATGCCATTTTTCTTGAGCCCTCAAAATTTTAGGCATTTTACTTATTATACTTCTCTCACTCTATTTTGGACTCGGACAGTAAAGAATCCACCTGTAATATGGGAGACCTGGGTTTGATTCCTGGGTTCGGATGTTCCCCTGGAGAAGGGAACAGCTACCCACTCCAGCATTCTGGCCTGGAGAATTCCTTGGACTATACCATGGAGTTGCAAAGAGTCAGACACAACTGAGTGACTTTCACTTTCACTTCATTTTATGAATGAACTTTTAAGTAGCCCCTAATTTTCTGTTAACCTTGAAGCTGTTCATTTTCTGCCTAGGGCTTTTAGAAATAAAAAATGTACATCTTTAACATTTTTGTGCTTGAAGGTGGACTTGCAGTATCAAAGTCAGCCTCCTCTCTTATCTCCCTGGAAAAGGCAGAGAAATTACATGTCCACTGAAAACTCAGTGTTAGGAGATCACCATTACAGGATGGACCACTGCGCTGGTTTGGTAACCTTTATTTGGAAACCTTTTAGAGGAAGAAAAAGAAGTGGAAAAATTTATGACCAGAACTGTTAATGAATATTAAAGATAGAGACTAAAGGTCTCTTTTTTTATCCATTTAAAATTATAGTTGGAAAAGCATTTACTTTTTCTAAAAACAAGTGGCTTAGGGAAATGCTTAGTATTGCTTGGTTTTTATTTTGCCTAATCTGTTAAGCTATTTGCAAGATAGATTGCAATTTCATTTACTTATTTTCCAGAAGTCTAAGTCTGTTCAGTCTTTTTATTTAATGTTTGCAGACTGAACATTATAAGTTTCAAAACATAAAATAACAAACATGCTTAAGCTTTTAACCTAAGCATGGAATAATAGGTTTAATGTTTGGGAAGTCATCAATTACGGAATTTTACTTTCTACTTTTTGTGTGGCCCTTATATAGAACTACATAAATTACCTAATACTTAGACGTTCCCGGTGAGGCTTATTGTAAATAGACTCCTTCCCCCCGTTTCAGCCAAGGGCTGTAGAAAATATTTTTTTGTCATTTTTCCAAAAGCAATTATCTTGAGAATTTCAGTCTGTTTTCAGCCCTAGCCAGAGACCAGGTTGTGCTTGGTGACAACCTGCTCTCTTCTGCCAGTCAAGGTTCATTCTTTCCTTGATGTTCTTGACCTTGCCTTAGCTCTTGAGAGTGCTTGTCAGTTATGCCCTTTATTCGGTCAGCCAAATAGACTTTTAAAATACCGCCAACTACCCTGGGTTTGACCTTGTCCCATTCCACCCCATACCCTTACTCCCAGCTATTATTATTCCTCTTAGATGACCTTTTTTATACCAAAATCTAACTTCAATCTAAAAATTCAGTGATTGGCCTTCTCTCCTGAGTAGTCCATGGTCTAATCCAAGTTTAGTCATCTTCTGTTTCTTACCTTTCTTTTCCCTTAGCTTTAACCTGAAGGCATGCAGATGTTTTTGTCTGCATACCAGCCTCCTTTCCTTTTCTCCTGGGATGCCTTTTTTAATGAGTCACTTATCTTCTGTTCATGATTTTCTTCTTGTCTCTGTTCCTCTGTTAACTGTATCCCCAAAGAACCTGTTTACCTGAAAGAGGGAAACCCCTCAAACACTCTCTTGCTTCTTATTTAACCACTTATTTCTGTATGCTTTATCTCTTGGCTTACTTTAAGTTTAGGACTCTTGTCTGAGTTTTCTCCTTTCTTTGCATACAAATGCTCCTGTAAGACATCTTACTGTAACTGGCAGCCTGGCTCAGGACTTATTTTAATTCTAAGACAACACAAAAAACTAGAAAACCTTTTCAGTACACACACCAGTTAATTAATAATAACTTTAGTTCTTCTCTGTTTTTCTTCTTGAATTCCATATTTATTACAAACATGGCTCATTTTTCTATTATTGCCTATACTTTAGCTTTATTTCATATAAATATCTCAGTAAGTATCTCTATACATTACTGACCATTTCTCTTGTGCTAATCCAGTTTCTTCTTATGCCACAATTATTTAATTTTCTCTCTAGCATTTTTGTTCTGAATTTTAAAAATTAGTTATTTAATCTACTAAAGAATTTTTAATGTAATAATGGTTAAAATAGAATTAAATTGTCATTAACATGATTTCAGCATGTTTTTATTACTAGAGATGTGTATAAGAGACAGCTGTGTAGGTTTGCCTTAGCCTTTCTCCCAAGGAGCAGGCATCTTTTAATTTCATGGCTGCAATCACCATCTGCAGTGATTTTGGAGCCAGAGAAAATAAAATCTGCCACGGTTTCCATTTTTTTCCCCATCTATTTGCCATGAAATGACAGGACCGGATGCCATGATCTTAGTTTTTTGAATGTTAAGTTTGAATTCCTTCTTACGAGGAATAAAGTGAGGGTGATGGAGAACTGGAGGGGACTCTGCTGTAAAGGGACCCTCTTGCCTTCAAATATCTTTAGACAGGTGAGCACATCTCAGGAATGTTCCTGAAAGGACTCTTGCTTGCTGTGGCATGTTGGACTAGAATGACCCCGCAGATTCATTCCAATGCAAAACACTTCTGGGCCCATGAAAAACTGTCTTGTGAATGTGTTCTGCAAACAGACAGACACTCTGTAAACATGAGGCACATATTTTAAAAGATGAAGAGTGAGACACTTGTTCTGGGAGCGCGGTGGTTGGAACTTGGTGCGCTGGCAGCATACCTTCCCTGCTTAGTCGCCTGCAGTTTGTTCTCCTTGGCCCAGGACACAGTTATCTGCATCTGTGTTAAAAATGCCCTCAGCCAAAGACCAAACAAATATCCAAAGGCATTTTCCTATCAGGGCCCCTTTATGCGAGGTAGAGTGAAAGAACCACGCTGTCAAGTTTGATTCTTGGCAAGAAGCCAAGCTGCCACTTCTAGCTCCAGTATTTACACAGAAGAAAGAGGGGGGTTTTTTAGCTGAAATTAAATTAGGATGAAAGCAACAGAAAACTTAACTCTAAAACTAAAGGATCCTCGGGGATCCACAATGGAAAGGCAGAAACAACAAGGGGATACCTTCTGGGCCCTCTGTTTACAATTATTTGTTCATTTTAAATATGATTGCATTATATGTATTTTACTTGTTAAAAATGCCATATTTATTTTTGTCAAAAAGGCCAGTGGATTTTATTGTCGAGCCAAAGCAATTCAATCCAATTTAAAGAAAAATTAGGAGATGGTCATTCTGTTCAGAATAATTGCCAAAGTAAAATTAATCAAACTTGCCTAAAATTAGCTCTAATTATACATTTCTTCAAGTTTGCTAAGTAAAAATATTTTCATTAATTTTTTTTCCAATGGTAGCACAACTTCTCCTGGTATGAGCTAGTGTTAAATTTTCAAGTATCACTGAATTAAGAGTTTCTGCAAAATCTCTTTTACTTTAGAAACTCCTAGAAATTTATAAACATTCATGGGTGTTAAATTAGTTATTTATGGTTTAGATAACTTTAAATTTTAATTTCAGTTGTGATTTTTAAAAAATTCCCTCTAATTGCTTTTTTCTTAACATTTTTTCTTAATGTTTTCAAATTATTATCGACCCAACTTAAAGACTTTTTGGCCAGCAATATACAACAATTCCCTGAGTACATTTTAATATTTCCATAAATAAGAAAATGAAAATCCAGTTAGCCTTACTGACATCTTTCCCTGAGTAGAGTGGAGGGTATACTACTGTGTAAAGTTAACGTGTCATGGATATAATATTCTGGAGACAGTGGTGCTTGGAAATGTTCATGTCTCCCACTAATCGTTTGTATGTGTAATTGCTTTTCATGTTATTTGTGTATTTGCATTCACCTTGTGTTTTTGGTGCTTGTTAAAAATGTTTATTCCATTTTTCAGATTCCTCCTTTTATCGTTCAGTTTCTGAATGACAAAGAGGCTCCCAAGTGTGACTTCAACCAAAACTTAAGTCCAAGAAGAGAGGGACTCTCCTGTCCAGGGATATTTTATAATTAGGTTAATCATTCCTGTCTTGAGATGGCATCTGAGTACCCCCTCCATAGCTGCTTTCCCCCAACACTAAGAACTTCCTAGCTCTTTCATTTGAATGAATTATTCAGTAAAACATGGTGAAAATAGTCCAGAATGTATTTGGTTCCCAGTACCTGAAAAACTAGGTTTTAAGAAAGCCGTCAGAGTTAGACATCTAGGTGTTTCTCTCCCCATTTTTAGATGGAGATGTAACAGTTAACTTTGAAAATTCAAACGGGCACATGATACCCATCGGAGAGGAATCTACCCGAGAGGAAAATGTAGTAAGATCTGAAGAAGGTAATGGCTCTGTAGCTGAAAAAGCACCACCTCTGGAGGAAAAGGCAGAAGATAAGAAAGGTAAAACCAAGAGAAACCCCACAATTCTTTTACAGCTCGAAGTTGAGAAGCAGGTCTTGGGCTCCACATAGTGACCCTGAGACCAGTAGAGAGGAGTTCTATAAATACAAGGAGAGAAATGATAACTAGCAAAGAGAAATGGGATGGTTTCCTCGGGTAGATACATCCATTTTATAAGCACATCATTTAATGTTTTATTAAAAAGGGCTAATTAATGGTAAGAATCAGAAATGGTGGCTTCTTCTATCATTAGAGATGTCTGGGAATGTTATCCTTTCATCAGGAGTTTTTTCTCATTATCTTCTTTTAAAAAAAAAAAAAAGCCAGCAGTCTGAACCTTTCTCTGCGGGTTACTTGACAATTATAGCAGCTCAGCTTGGAGGAATAGCAAAACAAGATGGCTCACTCAGCCCTGCACCACCTCTTCAGAACTGGGAGCTTGGCTGGTAGCGTCCACACACCCAACACTGTAGTTCTGATCCAGGCTCAGACATTTTTGGGAGACCAGGAATGGTTCCCAGTAATGCCAGGGATCTGGGTTGCTGGAGTGGTCATAGCCTCTGCCCCATGATTTGTCTGTGCAGTTGGAAATTTTAAAATATGCCAGAAACAATTATGCCATTCCCAGAAGCTTTCTTCTGAGACCTTGGTTTCCGGTGTGAAATACTGTGGTAAATTACAGAACTGCAAAATACACGTCTGTCAGGGACCCCCAGAACATTCACAGGTTCCTGGGCACTGATAGACTGCATTATCCATACCACACCATGCCACACAGCTGCAGGAACCCCCAAGCCTCTTATGCAAGCCTGAACTGAAATGCCCAGTGGAACAGTTTAGATGATTTCCTGCTACATATAAATGAATCGTCAGGAAGTAGGCTAGTTTTCCATAATGTCTCCTTCTGAGATGGATGGCAAAAATTTGTCAGACCCAATCTGAACTTTCTAGGCGTTTTGAAGACTCTTAGAAACTGCTGGAAGGAAACTTCTCTTCCTCTGTTCTTGATCCAGATCCTCCAAAGACAAAGGGAATGAAAGAACATTTGACAGATGTTATAATTTAAGATCATCTCCTCGGGAAGTCCATAGTGCCTTATTATTTGCATGTAAATTAGCCTTTAAAATTTTTAGAAGCCTCTATTAATTACCTGTTGAAAATTGTTTTGCTTTATTCAGTATTAAATATGGTGCTCACGGAGCTTTACTTTAGTCTTTCTGTTGAACACCTCTGGTTATGCTTAAGAATACTGATTATAAGAAATTACTAATGTTTTTAGTGATACGATTCCTGGAAAATAAAAAGAATAGACCTGAATAGATTTTAAGAGTATTTAGGTGAAAGCATTAATGCAGTGTTTCTTTTTTTTTACTTTTATCTTTTTTTTTTCAGTCCAACTGTCCTGTCTCACCACACTGTTAAATTTCAAATCCATCTGTGGTTTTTCCCTGGTCCAGCCTTTTCACATTCAAGGATCACGTCCTTCATCGTGTAACAGAGCCATCTCTAGTGCTTGCCTTGTCCGTGTGGAGTATCAATCAGTCCGTGGACAGGACAGGCTTCAAAGGACGTGTTTCCTTTATCAGCATAATAAAAAGTTGCTGACCGTTTTATGTTAATTAAACCCTCAGGCCTGGATGTTCCCAAAAGATGGCAGACTTCATAGGTTCATGGATATTTGAGAGATGTTTCTGTTTTCTTATTTTTTATTTTGGACTAGGACATTCTGTTCTTTTTGGTCAAATAAGGTCCAAGATAGCATCAGGCTTTGGCTGGTCTGTACATGAGGAGATGAAAATGCTGGTCTTGCTACCACAGCCCTAGTAAGACAGAGGAGCCTCCCTTTCACTGTGTGGACACTGTCCACACCGAAGCCATGCTGAGTGAGGAGAAGCCATTTGCTGGCACTGAAAAGAATATCAGTCCTAACCAACATCACAGAGTATCATGTTAAATAGAAAATACCTTTTGAACAAACCATTCATTGCTCTGGAAAGACAGCATTTAAATCTAAAAAAATATATATATATAGCTTAAGAGTCACTCTTATCTCTGTTCCTCTTCTGATCTCACTTCTTATGTGAGCTTACTGCTGTGCAAATCCACCTTCCCATGTTCTCAGTTTATCCTTTATTTGGTGGGTTTAGTGTTCCCCTTCCTTTTGCATTAAATCAGCTTACCCATGAGCTTCATTTCACCTGTTAATTGGTTATATTTGCAAAACTAATGCCAACCTGAATGCTTGTGTATCTTTTTAAGACAGCATATTGGCATTTTAATATTTGAAATACCTGCATCAAAGAGAACAAACAAATGGCAAGTGACCTTTACCCTGCTCTGTGGGTAGGTTCTACTTAGGACTCATGGTATTTCTGGGGCTCCCAAGAGGCTCCCAAGTGCCCGATTCGGGAGCTGGAGCGGTGGGGCCTTTTCTGCCTGTCGCTGGAGACTTTTCCCATAAGCCTTCTGGGGCTGTTAGTCTCTCATTATTCCTTCTCAATAAATATATAAGAGGCAGAAAAACTGATCTGCAATCTGTTAAATATAGCGTGGTATTAAATATGAGAAGTCAGAAAAAGTATCAGATATTATTTCTATTGAGCTGTTGTAGAGGGCTTTCCATGAAGTAACAGGTCACTTGTGTGCAGTTGTTCCCCACATGAGCATGAAGATACTGGGCACAGGGGCCAGGGAAAGAGCAGAGTGAACGTGAGAGACACCCTTGCCTTCACGCAGATCGTGGCCTCTATGGAGACCAGCATGTATACAGACCACTGCAGGGCAAGATGCAAAGTGCTCCGGGAGGCCTGAGGACAGCAAGCCAGGGAGCTTGCAAGGGGTGCCAAATAGGATCTTAGAGGAAGATATCTCCAAACTGAGACCTGGAGGAGACCAGAAGGAAGCAGTCAGGTGAAGTAGGGAGTTGGGGGCAGAAGGGCATTCTAGGCAAGATGCAGGTTGCCTGCAGTTCTCAGTGTTGTTAAACTTGACTCTCCACGTGGTGGAAGGAGGCAAACCTGGAAGTGTAGTAGTCAGCCACTCTCCTCCAGACCACTGTTGTGACATGTAGTATCCTCATCAAGCCGGAGCGCATAGGCAGCCCTTTCTTAACCTCCTCTTGAAAACATTATACTCCTCTCTGCCATCTGTCTTTTCTTCAGATCATATAGTAATAGTAAAAAATACCTCTTGACTTATGTTCATTGTCTCCCAGATACAAGAGTTTGCTCCCTACTGATGTGTGTGTTAATATCTGTCAGCTGATCAGGCACATTCACTGAATAGACATAATGTTTTGAGCATCATACTTGATGGGATATAACATTTCAGGCAAAACGAGGTCATAATTTAGTCAGAAAAGCATACTGTTTGCATGCATGCACATGCATACATACACACACGCACCCATTAGGAATCACCACAGAATAAACATAAACATTGGCCATATGGCAAACACACACAGATAATTGATAGAACTTGCAGAGGAAAGAGGATGGACTGTGCTTCTCCAAAAGTGGCCAGTGTAGTGAGTACATTCTCAATCCAGGAGGGATTGTCATTCCCAACTATCATAGAGTGAACCATCTTCTCAAACCCAGTAGCTGGATCACTTCAGAATTTTAAAACCTTTAGGCAGATCTAAAAAAATCCCCCAGTAATATGGCGTAAAGGCAGAGACTAAGAGATGCGAGGGTTGTAGCAAGAGAGAAATAAGGTACCAAATGCGCAGATCAATGTTTTTGGCTCTCAGTCTGGACGGTGCTCTTATAGGGCTGGATTATCATGCAGGAGGCTAAAGGTGCAAAGATGTATTGAAAGAACAGTCCTCTACCCTGAATCAAAAGACTAGCAAGTCAATGTGTATTTGTAAGTTTTACATTAAAATAAGATGTTTTCAGTGACTGTCAACTCATCTTTCTCAGCCCCGACTAGCACTTGGTGATGTACTGGTTTGCTGGTTCAGACCAGGTGGGTTAGGAGAGCCATTCCTGTGTTAAAGACTCTCAGCAGCTTAGTTGAGGAGTCAAGGTATGTAAACAGAAAGGCAAACATACAAAGGAGCCTCTGATAAATGTTGACTGAGGAGCTCAGACTATGTGTACAATTAAGTTCATATGCAGGAGGGCTCCATGTGGGCTGTTGTGATGGGTGGGTTTCATGGCTGAGGAAACATAAAAGTTTTATCCATTACTTACTGCACTTTAAATCACTTTTATGGTAGTTATACATGGATTGATGGGGATGTAGAAAAGAGGGGAAGAGTCCCACTTCACATGCACTGGGGTGAGCAATGTGTCTGGACGGTGCTCTTACAGGGCTGGATTATCATGCAGGAGGCTAAAGGTGCAAAGATGTATTGAAAGAACAGTCCTCTACCCTGAATCAAAAGACTAGCAAGTCAATGTGTATTTGTAAGTTTTACATTAAAATAAGATGTTTTCAGTGACTGTCAACTCATCTTTCTCAGCCCCGACTAGCACTTGGTGATGTACTGGTTTGCTGGTTCAGACCAGGTGGGTTAGGAGAGCCATTCCTGTGTTAAAGACTCTCAGCAGCTTAGTTGAGGAGTCAAGGTATGTAAACAGAAAGGCAAACATACAAAGGAGCCTCTGATAAATGTTGACTGAGGAGCTCAGACTATGTGTACAATTAAGTTCATATGCAGGAGGGCTCCATGTGGGCTGTTGTGATGGGTGGGTTTCATGGCTGAGGAAACATAAAAGTTTTATCCATTACTTACTGCACTTTAAATCACTTTTATGGTAGTTATACATGGATTGATGGGGATGTAGAAAAGAGGGGAAGAGTCCCACTTCACATGCACTGGGGTGAGCAATGAAACGAAAGAGATAATAAAATAAGATGCATTTCAATATTAAAATCCTTTCTTGGTCATTTAATAATAAAACAACATCTTCAGTAAAGGCTTAGTCTTGTCTTAACACTGTCTTACATTTTCTGTTGTGCTCCACTTTTAAAGAAATGCTGCTTAGCTCTTTGGACCCAAACTGTATTTTAATTTTAATTAGGCACAGTGAGAAAAGATAAGGATATGAAAATATGAAGGAACATTCAGCATCTCCACTTTTTTAAATGACAGACTAATATTCCTCTAGTTATGCAAAATCTTACACGAGGGTTCTATTTGTAGGTGTGATTATTTTTTTTTAATGAATTTTAACCTTTATTTTTTCAAACTTGTTACATGTGTTTACATGACAAAACAAGTTTGGTGTGTTTTGGTTTTTTTGTTCTTTTGGATTCTGCACCCTCCGCTACCTACAGTTGTGACACTGTTTGAAAAGGTCAGAGGAAGTTAGAGTAAAACAGGAAGCTGCCCGAGTACACTGGGAGAGCTTGAGAAAAATTCAATAGCAGAAAATAGTTTATTCTTCAGTGCATTGTGTTTCCTGTACCAGATTCTAGAGAGTCTCCCTTCGCTTAGAAAGTAATTGATTTTTTTGACCACAGTGAGACAGACACAGGGCACATATCCCTTTCAAGCTGATGGGGATTTTTCTCCTGAGAAAGTCCCTCAGTGGAGGGTAACCTTGAGCCCAGCCATAGCTGTGCAGTCAGCCCCCGCCCCGTGGCGGTGTGTGTCATGCACTGATCTGCCACTCCTTGGGCCCTTCAGTTTCTTTAAAAATTTAGCACTCATACCCACATCATCGTCGAGCAACCCCCCATCCAGGTGTCAGCCCCTGATGGTGGACATTTACACTCACCCTAAGCCTCATCACAGTCACTTGTGCAACTCTTGTTTTATCACAGGAGTGATTAAGGGACCTGGAGAACACACCCCAGGTTGGTTTTCAGCCTTTGATCCCGTTTACCCCAACCTTCAGCGTGTCTGGTGCAGAAGCCCCGCTGGTTCCCAGGGCTAAGCAGCCACGTGTTTGTATCACTGTCGCCCTGTGCCTTGCTCCTTCTATCTATATGGTGTGTGTCTGTATCAGTCTGCTTCTGTTCACTTTCTCATTTGTAGAGAACACTGAAAACCACTCTGAAACACCGGCAACTCCTGCTCCACCTCCTCCAGCTCTTCCTAAGCCTAAACCCAAACCTAAGCCCAAAAAAACACCTGTGCCTCCAAAAGGGGCCGCTGCTGGGGCCAGCCCCAAGGGTGACGAAGTGCCTCCTATTAAAAAAAACACCAAGGCTCCTGGTAAGCAGGTCCCCGTCCCACCACCCAAGGCGGCAAGCCGAAATGCAACCCGAGAGGCCGGTGAGTATGCCCTCTGTGAGGCTGAGTCTAGGGTGCTTGGCTCTGGGGTGGGTTCACTGCTTCTTCTAGGAACGATAGTCTTTTTGGTGTCTGGCGTCTTTGGATGTAACACCAGCGGATTCAGTTGTAACACAGAGAATGCCCTGGAGATTCCTTGTTGCTGTCTCTACCAAGTGGATCTGTTCACCTCATTAGGTTTAGAGTGAATAGATGTCTTTCTTCCTGAGTCTCCACTATCTGCACAAAACCCAGTAGAAGGATACAGGGAGTTGTCTGCCTGATGAGTAGCGATGATATGATCTGACATTAGTGGATTCTCAGGGTGACACTCTAGTAAAGGACCCGCCTGCCAGTGCCAGAGACATAAGAGAGGCGGGCTTGATCCCTGGGTCCGAAAGATCCCCTGGAGGAGGGCATGGCAACCCACTCCAGTATTCTTGTCTGGAGAATCCCATGGACAGGGGAGTCTGACAGGCTATAGTCCATAGGGTCAACAAAGAGTTGGACCTGACTGAAGCGACTTAGCATGCACGATCTGACATCATGGAAATTTCGACTGGCCTGCCTTTTGAGTTTATGGGTGGCTCTTTGGCTTGGGTTTTTTCTTTCAAAACATCTCAAGTTTGCACATTAAAACATGACACATCTTTGACATATTTGCTGGATCTTAATGTCTTAAATCTTATAGTCATCTTCCTAATGAGAAAGGGCTCACATCACTTAGTTGCTCCACCCCTCCCCCACTCTCTACTGACGTCACAACTGCTCAGCAGAGTTGGACGTTACATGCTCAGTGTCCGCTTCCTGACCCCATAAACTTCAGCATGTTACAAGGGGTGCGGTTGTAAGCTGCCACTGCAGATCACCAGGGGGTGTTTGGGTGATTCCGTCTCTTCATGTCGTGTGTGTCCAGCTTTCCCTTCCATGTCAGATGTGCTTAATGCAAAGTGGAGTCACCATTCTAGTAACGTGGAATGAAGAAACCTCCCCTGTCATCCAGCTTTTAAAAGGATATCAATCCAAATACATACGCTGAGCGGCTTTTTCCCATCACATGCATAAAAGTTCTCCATGTTAGAAGGTCTGCTGTGCCTAGCAAACCTTATTCTCCTTAAAATCAGCAGCCACTTTCTCAAAATCAGCTACCACGATATGCCTTGGTGTTGATCTTTCCCTATGGTAATTTATACCCATAATGCTCAGGTTCAGAGAATGGCTTAAGTGACAGTATAACAGAACTCACTGTAAATAGGTTGCTCTCTGCAATGTTCCTGTCGTCCACCTTTGACCTTGCTTGTCTGGGTCTCTTCTAATAAGCTCTGAAATGAACATCTCAGAATGCTGTGCCTGCAGGGCCTACAGACCCCTTTCTCAGGGACCAGCTGCCATCACACATCAGCATCCGCTCTTGTTGGTGTCTGTGTGTATCACCCAGACTGCCTAGCACGCCCCAGGACAAATGCTTCAAGTGAGGCTGTTGCTGATTTATTTCCTGAAGAGAAGCCCCAAACTCTCACCCCGTTCCTGGGCATGAAGACCCACCTCCCCACGCCCCACACAGCAGCAGCTCACGATAGACTTGGCTTGTCCTCTCTCTTTAGGAGAGATTTTGAGTTATTTTCAGGTATTTTATTTGAAGACTAATTTATTAACTCAGGATGTTCTTAAGAGCAAAGTACAGTCATGTTATCCACTGTATTAAAAGAGGCCCAACTAGCCCTTAGTGTGAATAAGAAGGTTGCTGTTCTCAGGGTTATCACAGAGAAACAGGATTGCCTTGAAGTCTCCCAAGCCCAGTGTGTGAAGATCCATTTATCGAATGTTGGTCATGCTCCTTCTGAATCCCACTCATATTCCATTTGTAACCATCTGGAACGTTCTACTTGGTAACTTTGCTTTATTTGAATAATGTTGACATTTCGGGAAAGTTATTTCAAATGTAACTCCTGATTTTTAGTCAGACGTTTTACGCTGTTTCAAAAAATCTGTTGGTTCAGATTCTTCCTGTGTTACTAAGTTAGTTAGTCTTCCCGATCACCAGATATAGGTTAGCACATTCACCTGCCTTGCTAGTAAAGTAACATCTCATATGTTTTTCTTTCTCATTATCGTACACTGTGTTAACAACAGAAGTATTTAACTGAGAAGAGGTAGCATTTCATTTTTAATCGTAGCCATAACTCGATGAAACTTGAGCAACACTTCAGCAAAATCCTCATTTTAGGAGATGGTCAAAAGAGAAATATATTAACATGGCATGAATTTGCACACTAGCCTTAAAAATTGTCTTTTTCCTTAGGCAAGGCTGAAGTTAACTTTGCTGTTAGAAAAGAAAGAACTTTTTAAAAGAAAAAATAATTAGAACTGATGTGTAGAAGAAATTCTGTTCAACTTACCTAAGACCTAACTGAACATGATTAGACAGACAGCAAGTCTTTAGCATCTTGGTTGTGAACGATAACTTTCAAATGTACTTAGACTCCAGGAGTATGCTTCCTATGTTTGTCCAATAAGCAAGTGAAGATTGTTTATTTCAAAGAAACATTGACAAGCCCTGACATGGGGGAGGAGAAATGTTGTAATTACAGGTATCTAAAACAGTAAAGCCTTCAAGCCACATAGACTTGTTTTAAGCCTGCATCTTTACACACAGTAAGACTGGCTTTTCTCGGTAGATCAGAGTTGGTAGAGTCATGCATCTCATTGTCTATTCCTTTATTTGTTCTTCTCCTGACCCTCCCAATTGGCTTCAATAAAGTTATAACCAGAGGTAAGTTACAATAAATAACATCTGTGTGCAGTGTGGGTTGGCTCCACAATCTAACAAGATTTTTCTAATTTTTCTGTGGAAGGTAGTTTGATCCCTCAGGAAAAAGAGGGAATGTACAGCCTTGTCACAGAAGAAGCAATTAAGGGGAATGCATTGATCATAAAGGTCATGAAATAATAGTTTAAATTTATTTCTATGATATAAAGAAAAAGAGGGTTAAATTTTATTTTCCCTGAAAATAGTTTGGTTGAAGGCAGTTCTGTCCAGAAGTAGACCAATGTGCCACGGCCATGATCGTGACCCTGGCTGTCCTCCGATGAGGATATGCTTCTAGGAACATAAGTAGTTTCAGAAGATCTGAGGATGATACTCCTTCCCTTCAGTTTATTCAAACACTACCCATTTACACATTTTTGTTTTTTTTTTTTAAAAAGTTTTCTGCCTCTTGATGTTTTGAAAGGGACTTGTCTTTTGTATGCGGCCACGTGTTTTTTTTTTTTTTTTTCCTTTGCCCCATCACCCCTGCACGATGAAGCGTCTGTCTCTAGCCACTGGGGTGAGCTGGTTTGGAGTTCGCTCTTTTAGCAGTAAGATGAGTAAATTTGCTTTTGGCCAGAAAGGAGCAGGTGGTATATACACCAGCCTCTTCTGAGCGTGGGCTGCTCTGTTCCCAGAAAGTCATCATAGAACGTGTATAGTTTGTGATGAGAGGAAGCGTGTACTATACCCAGGTAGCTGCTGGTGTCTTGTCCTCTCCACACTATAATGTCCCTTCTTTGGATCATACAGAGACTTTTTCAGGTGACCATAGGTCAAAGAGGTGAGGCATTCTCTTTGGCTCAGCTAAAGACTGGAGGAGGGAGAAGACCTTGTACCTTAGGGTTTGGCCTCAAGCATGACTTGCTCCCTTCTAGGTTGGGGGCAGGGAGGGGGCAGAAAACAAGACCATTGTTATAATTTACCTATTTTCCTTAATGCATTTATTTGGAGTTTTAGAGTTTAAAGGGAACAGTGTCATTGGCAATTGCAACTCGGTTGTTTGTTTTTAAAATGTGCTTTCTTCTTGGACTCTTAATGCAAAATCTCTCTGCTTCAGCTGGTTCCTCTCATTCAAGAAAAACAACTGGCTCCAAAGCATCAGCTTCACCGTCTACTTCGTCCACCTCATCTCGTCCCAAAGCTTCCAAGGAGACAGTTTCTAGCAAAACGGGGACAGTGGGAATCACAAAGGGCAAGAAGAAAACTGGCAAGCAGCCAACGTCTCGACTGTCCTCAGAGGCAACTACTTCTGGCACATCTGACCTTAAAGGGGAGCCTTCGGAGACCAGGGTGGAGAGTCTCACCCCTGAGCAGACTGTCCCTGGGGCCGAGGAGCAGACCACAGGCAAACCCAAGTCTGCAGTCCCTCCGCCCCCGGTTACTCCAGCGCCTCCCACCCCTGCCCCTTCTCTCCCTCTGGAGGAGCAGAGTGCGGTGGCCTCGGACACCCCTGTCGTCCTGATCAGCAATGGAGCCGACCTCCCTGCCTTAGACCCAGGTCAGCTTCTCTGGACTGAAGAGGAGACAGACAGAACCACTGTCCACTCAGGCACTGGCATAAGTATTAGCAGAGAAAATGGAAAATGGTGAGTCGGGGCAAAAACCCCATATTCTGTCCATGTTACTATGCAGCTGGGAACTAAAGATCACTAACTCACTCTTCTGGCAATGAAGGAACTTACTTTGGTTTCTTTTATAATGAAATCTAGTTAATGTTAGGTAACCACACCTGTAATCCAATCATCGATTTATTTTTCTAATTGAAGTACAGCTAATTTCCAATGTTAGTTTCAGGAGTACTGCAAAGTGATTCATATATATATATATATGTATGTATGTGTGTGTGTGTGTATATACATTGTTTCTCAGATTTTTCTTTCCCTTATACATTGAAAGATATTGAATATATTTCCCTGTGCTGTATAAATAGGTCCTTGTTGTTTATCCCTTTTATATATGGTAGTGTTATATACTACCATATATAACATTGTCTGCTTGGAAGTAGTCTGTCTGTTAATCCCAAACTCTTAATTTATCCCTCCCTCCCCCTGCTATTCCCTTTGGTAACCATAGGTTTGTTTTCTCTGTGAGTCTATTTCTGTTTTATAAATAAGTTCATTTGTTTCATTTGTTTAGATTCCATATATAAGTGATATCATAGGATATTTGTCTTTATCTGACTTAGCCTGATAATCTCTAGGTCCAACCATGTTGCTGCCAATGGCATTATTTCATTCTTTTTGTGACTGAGTACTGTTCCCTCATATATACAAATGTATGTGTACCGCATCGTCTTTATCCATTCACCTGTTGATGGACATTTAGGTTGTGTCCCTGCCTTGGTTCTTGTAAATAGTGCTGCTGTGAGCATTGGGGTGCATGAATCTTGATTTTTCATAGCCCTGCCCCAGGAATGCCAGGGGCTGCTGGAGACAGTGGTCCTACTGTCAGATAGACTTCAGATCTGTGGCTTCAAGAACAGTTAGAGTCTGCTTCATCAATACTCAGCAGTCCTTTTTCTTTTTCCTAAACAGTTTCCTCTTCTTAGTGATTATTTTAGATCTTTACCACCAGTGTCCAGATTGCTCCACCCACTCCTGAAAACCATCTTCATTTCAACAAGTTGCTTAGCATTCTCCATCTCCAAGAAAATAAAGAGGATCAAAAAATAACTCTTTTCCAACTCCTTTTCCTCCAACCTTAGAGTGATTATCTTTCTTGCTTTCTCAATCCCCAACCCAGTTTAAGTGTTATCCTTTCTGAAGCCTTTTGATATTCATCCAGACAAAATTGGCTATTACATATACTCTGACAGTGGTTTTTTTTCTCCCAGCTTTGAGGCAGAACTGGGCTTCCCTGGTGACTCAGTGGTAAAGAACCTGCCTTCCAGGAAGATCCCCTGGAAAAGGGCATGGCAACCCACTCCAGTATTCTTGCCTGGAGAATCCCATGGACAGAGGAGCCAGGTGGACTACAGTCTATAGGGTCACAAAGAGTCGGACACTACTGAAGTGACTTAGCATGTACACACGCCAATACAGGAGATGCAGGTTCAAGCCCTGGGTTGGGACGATCCCCTGGAGTAGAAACTGGCAACCTACTCCAGGATTCTTGCTTGGACAATCCCATGTTTAGAGGAGCCTGGCAGGCTACAGTCCATGGGGTCACAATAATCGGACATGACTTAGCAACTAAACACGAACAACAACATGGGACAGAACTAACCACTGTGTCTTATTTACTTCTTATCTGCAGCAACCAGTACAGAATCTGGTATGACATAGGCATGACATCATCCAGTTTCCCAAGTCAGAATTCACCGTAGGGTGCTCATTCTCCTCTGCTTTCCGGATCTAATCACTCACAAAGTCCTATAAATTTTCTACTTAAAGATCAATAAGACAGGTTAGCTCTCCAGTCCCTTGAGTATGAGGAGAAGACTGTCAGAGTGTAGTAGATGTTATTGCCAATTCTGTCTGGGAAAGCCTTGGAGCTCTTAAATCCAGTCTCTTTCTTCTAAGAATAATATACAAATTCACTCTTTGTTTAATTTACTATCTCTCCTTTCAAAAAAAATCTTTGTCATGTTATACTTAAAAAAAATTGTACATTAATTAAATTGATTTGGATCAAGAGACTCAAGTATCAACTTTAATTATTTAATTGCTAATAATGTTGACCTTCATCTACTGAATACTTATTTGATGTCAGGAACTGCCAGTTATTTAATTCGCATCTGTTTCTCCTGAAGTATTTCTGTTTAACAGATGAAAAAACTGACACCAAAAAAGATAAGAGAGTTTGCCTGAGATCACCCAGGTAGGAAGTGACAGGATGCAAACCCAGAGCTGCACATCAATTTCAGGGCTCTGCTGTTGTTCAGTAACTAAGTCATGTCCGACTCTTTGTAACCCCATGGACCGCAGCACGTCAGTCTTCCCTGTCCTTCACTATCTCCCAGAGATTGTTCAAACTCATGTCCATTGAGTTGATGATGCCATCCAACTGTCTCTTCCTCTGTTGCCCGCTCCTCCTCCTCCCCTCAATCTTTTGCAGAATCAGGGTCTTTTCCAGTGAGTCAGCTTTTCACATCAGGTGGCCAAAGTACTGGAGCTTCAGCTTCAGCATCAGTCCTTCCAGTGAATACTCAGAGTTGATTTCTTTTAGTATTGACTGATTTGATCTCCTTGCTCCAAGGGACTCTCAGGAGTCCTCCAGAACCACAATTTGAAAGCATCAATTCTTTGGTGCTCAGCCTTCTTTACGGTCCAACTCTCACATCCATACATGACTATGGAATTTCATAAGTTTCCAAACCCTTGTTTCTACTTCTTTTGCAGGTTCTTTTGTGTTTGTTTCTATCATTTTGAGTACTATCATTCAAAAGAAAGCCAAGGGAGGATAAATAAATGTTAATGTACAAATTTTTTTTTTTGATATTTTAATAAATGATACAAAAAAGAATATATTGAAATGAATGCTTATGCTGTCCTGAATACTTCCAGCCCAGAGCAGATGTTTTCATTTAATTATTAGTGTTTGCTCACATCAGCATCAATTCCAGTCTTTAGAACAGAACAGTCATTCGACTGTATATTTTTTGCTTGCCTTCTATGTGCCAGGCAATATATAAAGCACCAAGGATAAAAAAGTGGACAAGACATTAAAATTAAGATTAGTTTTTACCTGGGCTTCCATGGCAGTCCAGTGGTTAAGATCTGCCCTTCCATAACAGGGGCTGTGGGTTTAATCCCTAGTCAGGGAACTAAGATCCTACATGCCATGGTGCATGGCCAAAAAAAAAAAAAAATTAAAAAAAAAAAAGATTAGTTTTTACCAAAATAATTAGGGAAGAAGATTGAAAACATGGATTCACTATTCAGTATATAAAAGAACAAGATATAAAATATGAAATAATTCCTCGGATAGTCTCAAGCACTGAGAAAGCCCATTTCCAAAGGTGACCTGATTCTGTCCAGCTCACTAGCAGAATCATTTTAGGAAGGGCACTATACAGTGCTAAGCTTCATGCTGGAGGCTTAATATCTGTCTTCAGCCTGAGTACTTGGAGGATTGACAGACAAGAGAGGTGAGGATCTCTGCTCCATTTCCACTGGGACTGTGATCAGAGGGAGTGAGCTGAGAACATCATTAGACAACCAGGTATTTAGAATAGAGTTTCCTGTCAGTCAGGGTAACTATAATGCTTTCCTAGAAGAGGGCATGGAGATTTTCTTCTCTGTACATTATTCAAAATTAAAAATTTAAATTACAGTTCATCCCACAGGGACAGTTTGTGTTTGCTTTTGAGTTAATGAGCTTGGAATAAGTAGTCTCTCAAATTTCCTTCCAAATACTTTCTTCCGTTTTTAAGTGGAGATGTGAATTAGAATTTCTGGCTCTTCGTCTCTTTCTGTACTTAGAACTCTCCCTCAGTTATGTTTAGTCAACGAATGTATGAAAATTCTGTCATTTTATGAAGAGGATTTTGTTGGGAATGCAAATGTGAACATTTTAAAGAAGACAAGTGGCCCTGTGTAAAAACACCTACTTTTATTCACATAGTGCAGACTAGTAACTATTTGGTAGATTTCTGTTTGTTGGTAGGTTCTTTAGTAGTGTATAATTCTGATGTAGTGTAAAGCAGAAACTAATACATCCATTTGAAGCCCATATCCAAAGGAGATTCAACTCTTTTATCCACAAACATTTATAGAGTTCACTGTATTTTACAGTGTGCCCAAGAAATGTAGGAGTAAAATAAGAGCCAAGTCATGAGTTGATTGATAAAAATTTAGAGTAAAATATTTAACATTAAATTAAATATAATATATAATATATCAACATATCATTAGGTATGAATTAAAATATAACATCACATTTGATAGGTAGACTGTGAATCTTAATAACATCACATTTGATAGAGCTTTGAGTTTGGGTTGTAGACTGGACTTGCCACCTTGTTTGGACAGCTCATTCATGGCATTCTTGGGTTCCATGAACTATACATTACCTGCCATCCTTATACTATAGAACATAGGTCTCCCCTCCACACAGGCCCATGGCCTGTTAGGAACCAGGCCACATAGCAGGTGGTGAGCAGCAGGTGAAACCAAAACCATCCCCCACTTCGATTCATGGAAAAACTGTTTTCTGTGAAACTGGTCCCTGGTGCCAAGCAAGTTGGGGACTGCTGCTGTAGAACAATGGTTAAGTTGTCAACGTAGGCAGAAATCTTTAAAAACTGCAAAGCATTATAAAACGCAAATGATAAGATTAAAATAATCAGTATCATGATAAATTAATGAACAGAGATATGAACAAATACTAGGACTCATTCCTGAGGTAGCTTTGTTCTGCTCCTCAGAATGTGTTAATAGTTGGCATATCTTTTTAATGTGCTTCAGTCACCCACAGTGGCAGACTCTCCAAGCAAGAATGGCCTCCAGTGGCAGTACACTAGAAATCCAGAGTGTAAATAAGTTTTTCTACAAAATAAATCTTCTCGTATTTAAAGTGAGCTTTCATACTTTGGAAGCAATGTGGTAGTTTCTCAGAAAATTAAACTTAAGATTACGGTATGATTCTGCAGTTCAACTTGTGTGTGTGTGCTAACCCGCTTCAGTTGTGTCTGACTCTTTGCGACCCTATGGACTATAGCCTGCCAGGCTCCTCTTTCCATGGGATTGTCCAGGCAAGAATACTGGAGTGGGTTGCCGTGCCCTCCTGCAGAGGATCTTGTTGACTCAGGGCTCAAATTCACGTCTCTTGCACTGAAGGTGGATTCTTTATTGGCGAGTCACTGGAGAACCCGTCTTCTGTGCATATAACCAAAAAATTTGAAAGCAGGTACTCAAACAGATATTTACACACCAGTGTCCATAGATGTGGGAAGATCTCCTGGAGTAGGTAACGGCAACCCACTCCAGTATTTTTGCCTGGAAAATCCCATGGACAGAGGAGCCTGGTGGGCTACAGTCTATGGGCTCGCAAAGAGTCAGACGTGACTGAGCGCCTGAGCACACACACACATCCATAGCTGCATCATTCACAACAACCAGAAGGTAGAAACAACCCACATGTTCATAGAATGATGAACTGATAAACAAAATGTGACATATACATACAGTGGAACACTATGCAGCTTTGAAAAGGATGGAAATCCTGACACATGCTACAACGTGCAGGAACTTTTAAGGCATCCAAACTGAGTATAAGCCAGACACAAAAGGACAAGTGTTGCATAATTTCATGTAAAGAAGCACCAAAGACAGTCAGATTCATAGAGACAGAAGGTAGAATGGTGGTTGCCATGAGTCAAAGGAGGAGGAATGGACACTTACTGTTTAACGGGTACAGAGTTTGAGTTTGGGAAGATGAAAAACTCTGGAGATGGATGTTGGTGACAGTTGCACAACAGTATAAATACACTTAATGCCACTGAACTAAACACTTCAAAATGGTTAAAGTGGTAAATTGTATGCTTTATGTGTTTTATGCAATTAAAGAGGACATTTCATATTTCCTCACTTGAAAACAAAAAGTTTTGGCTGTTGGATTTTCCTAATAAGTTTAAAATTGACTATTTCAGGCTTATCACCCACAAAGTAGAATTTTCAATGCCTTAGAGTCTGACAGAGCTTACCTGTTTTTATCATTCGAACAATTATTTAAAAAATTTTTTTTGCAGTATGAAGCACAAGCACAGGTTTTGCACTGAATGGTCATTCAGAAGTGTGACATCCAAATCTGGATTCTTTTTATATCAGAAAGCAGTGTGGGGAGCGTCTGTATCTTAAAATGAAGATTGCTTTGTTTCTGATGTGATATGTTTTTGATGTAAAGTATTTTTAAAATTCTAGTCTGTGAAATTGGCGAGCTTTGTATATTTATAGTAACTTTAAGTCAGAAACTTTTATCAAACTAAATAATAGAAACTCATTGCATCCTTAACATATCATCTTTCTTCTAGAGAGTCCACTTAGCTTTCACATTTTCCATCTTGTATTGTTAATATAATCGTCAGTTCAGTTCAGTTCCTCAGTCATGTCTTGACTCTTTGCAACCCCATGTATCGCAGCACACCAGGCCTCTCTGTCCATCACCAACTCCCGGAGTTTACCCAAACCCATGTCCATCGAGTCGGTGATGCCATCCAGCCATCTCATCCTCTGTCATCCCCTTCTCCTCCTGCCCCCAATCCCTCCCAGCATCTTATGGTAATATTAATATCATATAATATGACAGACAGTTTTATAAACGGAGAAATTGAAGCACACAGAAGATATATAGTTTTTGACAGTACACTGGCTGTGATGAAAAAATAGGATTAATTCACATAGCAGTTGAAGAAGATGTACTTTTCTGCGGCAGGAGCCTTCTAGGTGCAGGGCTGCAAAACAAGATTCCTCCTTGTCAAGGAACTTTGCAAGGTTGGGGAGGCAGACTGAGATGCATGTGCTAAGTGCACCAGTGGGGTGGGGTTCAGGTCACCATGGGAGCAGGGAGAGGGAGGCAAGGAACTAGTTTGATGGGCAGTGAAAGATTCCTCGGGGAGCTGAGTCTCTCACCTAGACCAGGAAGGATAAGTCAGAGTTACAGACTCAAGAAAAAGTACAAAGTCAAATATCCAAGTGCTTCTGGCTCATTGTTCTTTCCACTGAACCTCCCTAAGGCTAGGGAAAAATACATTTTCAAAATACGGTTTTCCAGTATTCACGTACTAAATGTATTGGTCACTACCTGGTCAATCCTTTTCATTTGTCAGATGAGACTAAAACCTTGAGAATTAAGGAAGGCAGTTCTGTTGCCCTGTTTCAGCGACTTTAGCTGGCTGGTGTCTGCTTTCTCCTTTCACAGCCCAAAGGATGCTTATGAAACTAGAGCTCTGTCTCCCGTATTGGCATCTTGCTCGAGGGTTGCTCTGAGCTTCACACCACCCCCATGTGTCTGTGCCTTTCACAGCTTCACCACCAAAGACGAGCTGGGGAAGGCAGCGCCTCGGCTCCTGACTCCTGGGCTGATGGGAGAATCTTCAGAGGACGAAGGCCAAAGGGAGTACCAGGCCAATGACTCCGACTCTGACGGACCTATCTTATACACTGATGATGACGATGATGAAGAAGATGAGGACGAGGACGGCAGTGGAGAAAGTAAGACTTTTCAAGAGGGAGGGAGGGAGGCAGGGAAGTCCACGGTGGCCAGAAGCAGGTGCATTCTGAAAAAACAAAAGTGTCATCAGGAACCAGACACCTGATGCTTCCTTTCCCCTCATCTACCCTTCTCAGATTAGAAATGTGTATCTTCCGAAGTTTAAGTATAGATGACAGACCTTTCTGAAAGATGATTCCACAGGGCAGAGGGGTGAGGGAGACAGTCTATGAGGCCAGTATGCCTATTTCAACTTGTCTAAAAAGTCAGACGACAGAGGTCTTTCTCAGGTTGGTCAGAGATGACCCTTGTACCCTGGGACCTTTCTTGAATAATGAGCATCAACGGGGATTCGCTGGATTACTCATGGGAGGTGTTTGAGAATTTCACTCACTTTTATACTGTGGTTTAAAATGAGGAATGAGTCAAGAATGACTAATACCTTTTAAGAACTAAAAGCAGTCACTCAGTCATAATAATAAAATGGTATGCTTTCTAAGAAGAAATGATAGTAAAGTGGATAAGGCCAACCATGTACATATAACTTAGGCAACTGGAAGCATGCTATTCTTTAAAAAAGCTTCTGAGAAGGATGACTTGGGAGGGATTCACTATGGAATTTACAGTTTATGAAAAGTTATTAATATATTCATGATTAAATAGCAGTTTGTCAAATTCCTTCTAGTTTGTACTGAACAACAATAAAATCAAGCAAAAGCAAAAATCATTGTCATCCTTTGGTGTTTACTATCCTCTGAGATATCAGGGATTCTTGGGTAATTTAGGATTAAAACATTGGTATGGAAGATAGGGGCCTCCCAGGTGGCACTAGCGGTAGAGAACCCGCCTGCCAATGAAGGAGACATAAGAGACACAGGTTCAATCCCTGAGTCGGGAAGATCCCCTGGAGGAGGGCATGGCAACCCACTCCGGTATTCTTGCCTGGGGAATCCCATGGACAGAGGAGCCTGGCAGGTTACAATCCATGGGTTCACAAAGAGTCGGAGACAACTGAAGTGACTTAGCACATGTGTGTGCATCGGAGATAGACTTCTTTTGGTGTGGTTTTCTGAGTGAAGGGAGGAAAAGAGAAGACAAAGATTTACTATACAAAATAAGCAAGGAGGCTAGGTTTTTAAGACTCGAAAAAGAAAAGAAAAGGGTATTATGCATTCAGTGATTTCCATGATATGCCGTCTCAGCAGAATAAACTTCAGACACCACTGTCCGGTTCCATGGACAGAGGAGCCTGGTAGGCTGCAGTCCGTGGAATCCAAAGAGTCAGACACGACTGAGCCACTTCATTCATCATCACTGTCCAAGTGATGAGGTGACAGTTGCAGGTTTTTCCAGAGTTTCCCAACTTTTTTCAGAACATTAAAAAACAAACAGTTCTCAGTTTTTCAGCATGAATTGCATCTAACGCGAAACTTTTTTTTACTTTAGGTTAATTGAAATTCTGCTCTTGCATGTGGATAAAGAATTTGGTCTGGCTCTGTTTAAAAAGACTCTACCATGTGTAACCTGAGGGCCACTTATTAAAAGCCTTTCTCTGCGCTTCTGCCTTTGCTAATCCTCAGGTGCTTTGGCAAGCAAGATACGGCGAAGGGACACTCTTGCTATCAAACTTGGCAACAGACCGTCTAAGAAGGAATTAGAGGACAAAAACATCTTGCAGTGCACGTCTGAAGAAGAGAGACAGGAAATCCGACAGCAGATTGGAACCAAGCTCGTCAGGTAATTGCTGGTGTTTGGGAAGAGCTCTGATGAGTTCTAACTTTTCCCTCTCCTGCAATTCCCTGCCTGACTGAGATCACTGTGAATTCCTCCTGGAAGGGCATACCTGGCCTCTCTGATCTTTTAAAGTTGGTCTTGGATGGTAAATCACTTAATGAGCCTGCCTTTTAAAAAAAAAAATACTGTTTTTTATTTTTTAATTTTTTGGCCATGCCCTGTAACATATGGGATCTTAGTTCCCCAACCAGGGATCAAAGCCATGCCCCCTGCAGTGGAAGCTTGGGGTCTTAACCACTGAAGCACCGAGGAAGTGCAAGGCACCTGCTTATTGGTCCAGCTAGCCAGTTGGCTTTGAGGTCGCCAAAGCCTGATCCAAGTAGGGACAGGCTCTTTCTATAAAGGGCCAGTTAGTAAATATTTTAGGCTTTGTTGGCCAGACAGTCCCTGTTGCAGCTGCTGGACTGTGCTGTTGGAGCATGGAAGCAGCCATAAACAACACAGAAACGGATGCGTGTGGCTACATTGCAAGAAAACGTTCTTCACCAAAACAGGCAACAGGCCACATTTGACCTGCCACCCACAGTTTGCCCATCTCCTGGTCTGATTCATGGACTCCCTAACATTGCTGTGATTGCCTCAAGGTTCTGCCCCGGGGGCTGTGAGACGATAGAAATATTAGTTAGTGTCAGTGGCCAATTACATCAAAGTCAGGGAACCATAGCCCCTTAATGAAAACTTCCCACTTATTACTCCAAATAAATGGTCTCTAACTGTACTTCCTGCTTTTAGCCATTGTAGGATGTCTACTTTGCCACTTGTGTTTTCGGGAGCCCATGTAATTGGCAGGGTTTTTTTTAAATTATTATTTTTATTGGAGTTATTTATTTTATAATTGCTTTGCAATGTTGTGTTAGTTTCTGCTGTACAACAGAGTGAATCAGCCATATGAATACATATATCCCTGCCCTCTTGGACCTCCTTTCCACCCCATTCCCCCCATCCCACCCCTCTAGGTCATCGCAGCACCGAGCTGAGCTCCCTGTGCTGACCAGCAGCTTCCCACTGGCTATTTTACACACATTAGTGTATATACCCTAATCTCGCAGTTCGCCCCACCCTCCCCTTCTCCTGCTGTGCCCACATGCCTGTTCTCTACGTCTGCATCTCTATTCGTGCCCTGGAAATAGGTTCATCCGTACTGTTTTTCCAGATGCCACGTATATGCTTAACTGGCAGTTTTAATAGCAGTGAGTGCTGAAGCTCTCCTTTTTATTATCAATATAAGCTTATTTAAATATTATTTTGCTACCTTCCCTTAGTTCAGTTCAGTTCAGTCGCTCATTCGTGTCCGACTCTTTGCTGCATTAAAAAAACAGGTTTCTTCAATTAGGGAGAAGAGAACAGTATGAACCACCAGAACAAGATTTGGAGGTGGGAGAGAAGTCCTCCCCTTGCTTGAGCGTGGGAGATTTCTATGGCTGTGATGTACCTGCAGGGTTGGCCATGAGGGTTCCAGAAGCCATTATCTGTTTTACAGATTGGGGCCAAGCCCAGCGCTTATGCTGGTAAAATAAATGGTACACTGAAGCTGTGGATCCTAGTGAGCACTTAATACAATTAAGTATTTTTCATTAAGTTAAATTATTATGTATCCCTTAAATTGGTAAAACACTTTTAAACATTAAACCCAATGTCAGCAACTTTATGAAAAAATAGACATGTCTACATTGCTCTAGTTCAGTGTTTCTGAAGAGCGACTTAATATGAGAAAATAATTCTAAAGCAGTATTTCTTTACATGATAATACTATCTGGAAGGTTTTATACAAGAAGGAAGTAATCCAACCGGGGGAGAAAAAAAAATGCTGTATTTTACGAAGATATTTATTTCAAGGGTATAGCAATGACAAATTAAAACAGACCCCAAACACTCCAAGACAGGGACTGATGAAGAACACTGTGAGAAGTTGACACCATGAAACAACCATGTTGTTGTTGTTCAGTTGCCCAGTGGTGTCCAACTCTTTTCGACCCCATGGACTGCAGCACACAGCCCTCCCTGTCCCCATCATCTCCCGAAGTTTGCCCAAGTTCATGCCCATTGCATCAGTGATGCCATCCAGCCATCTCATACTCTGACACCCTCTTTTCCTTCCACCCTCAATCTTTCCCAGCATCACAGACTTTTCCAGTGAGTTGACTGTTTGCATCAGATGACCAAAATACTGGAGCTTCAGCTTCAGCGTCAGTCCTCCCAAAGTGTATTCAGGGTTGATTTCCCTTAAGATTGACTGGTTTGATTTCCTTGCTGTCCAAGGGACTTTCAGGATCTTCTCCAGCACCACAGTTCTAAGGCATCAGTTCTTTGGCATTCTGCCTTCTTTATGGTCCAACTCTCACAACCATGCATGACCACTGGGAAGACTGCGGCCTTTCACTGTATGGACGGTTGCTGGCAGAATAATGTCTCTGCTTTTCAACGCACTGTCTAGGTTTGTCATAGCTTTCCTGCCAAGAAGCGACCGTTTTCTGATTTCATGGCTGCTGTCACTGTATGCAGTGATTATTATCTTTATGTTGATAAGTTCTTTAATGTTTAATTTAATAGATGTATAATTTATGTGGGGCTTCTCTGATAGCTCAGTTAGTAATGAATCTGCCTGCAATGCAGGAGACCCTGGTTCGATTCCTGGGTCAGGAAGATCCCCTGGAGAAGGGACAGGCGACCCACTCCAGTGTTCAGTGTTCTTGGCCTTTCCTTGTGGCTCAGCTGGTAAAGACTCTGTCTGCAATGCAGGAGACCTGGGTTCAATCCCTGGGTTGGGAAGATACCCTGGAAAAGGAAAAGGCTACCCATTGCAGTATTCTGGCCTTGAGAATTCCGTGGACTATTGCAAAGAGTCAGACACTACTGAGTGACTTTCACTTTTGGGGGGCCTTCCCTAGTAGCTCAATTGGTAAAGAATCTGCGTGCAATTCAGGAGACCTGGGTTTGATTCATGGGTTGGGAAGAGCCTCTGAAGAAGAAAATGGCAACCCACTCCAATACTCTTGCCTGGAGAATTCTATGGACAGAGGAGCCTGGTGAGCTGTGGTCCATGGGATCACAAAAGGTCAGACACGACTGTGTGACTAGCTTTCACTTTTTCACTTTCATAATTTATTTAGAACCGTTGTAGAGGGATAAAGAACCAGGAGCCTTTAATAATTTATGAGATTTCAGTGGGTGAAGAGGGAGAGAAGGGCATTCCAGATAAAGAAAGTCCATAAGCAAAAGAAGAACAGTGTCTTTGGGGGACAATATAGTACAGATATGTAATATAGGATACATGAATGGCACAAAATTTGGCTGGCATAGATTTTCACTGGGGCTTTCTGTGGGCTCACATATTTAAATGAATTTCAGGATAGCTCTAATGAAGATTAAATGTTAAACTTTTCAATGAGCTATTCAAAATAGCATTGATTTTAATTCTGCATACCATTTCTATACAGCCATAAACAGAGTTGACAGTATCTTGTATTAAGTTTGCCTTTCATGTATAGTAATTTAATTTGCACAAATTCAGTCTACATCCAGAGGAAGTTTTTGTCAGTGATTAACAACAAATTAATAATGTAAGTAAGACCAAGACCAAGGGTTATTAGGACATTGAGCTCTTATGTATAAACAGTTAGGTACTAATCCCAACTGAGCCTGGCTTTTCTCAAAGGTTGATAGAAAGGGCTTATGTAGCCCGAGATACCTTTATATGCATTGTAAAATTATTTGAGATCCCAAAGCAGTGTTTTCCTGAAAACACTGCACAATAGAGATTGATCATCTCATGAGTAGGTATGAACTCTTGAGCAGCAGCCTTTTCTTAGATTCTAATGATTTGTACGTTAATTGGGTACAGGCTGCTGTTGCTGCTGCTGCTAAGTCGCTTCAGTCATGTCCGACTCTGTGCGACCCCACAGACAGCAGCCCTCTGGGCTCCACCATCCCTGGGATTCTCCAGGCAAGAACACTGGAGTGGGTTGCCATTTCCTTCTCCAGTGCATGAAAGTGAAAAGTGAAAGTGAAGTCGCTCAGTCGTGTCTGACTCAGCGACCCCATGGACTGCAGCCTACCGGGCTCCTCCGTCCATGGGAGTTTCCAGGCAAGAGTACTGGGATGCCATTGCCTTCTCCAGTGTACAGGCTAAGCTGATCTGAAAGAAACTGTTAGTTGCTCATTCATGTCTGACTCTTTGCAACTCTATGGACCGTAGCCTGCCAGGCTCCTCTGTCCATGGGATTTCCCTGGCAAAAACATTGGAGTGGATAGCCATTTCCTTCTCCAGGGTATCTTCCTGACCAAGGATTGAACCTGAGTCTCCTGCACCGCAGGCAGATTCTCTACCATCTGAACCACCAAGGAAGCCTCTTAACAGAGACCAAAAAGTGCTGTGGTCCAAGCAAGGCACTTTGACTGTTTGTTTCTTTTTGACGTCGCAGTGTAGAGAGAGGTGGGCTGTCCGGGGTGGGTGGGGTATGCAGCTTCTGGCAGTCAGACTGGTTCCCAGCTTCCTTCCATCCTGTTGCTCTTTGGTCTCCATGAGACCCCCATCTGTATAATCCGAGCTGGCCCACATGACCATGTTCAAGTTCTGGCCTGTGGAAGAAGGAAAGAGAGAGAAGGGAATACACTCCCAGTCATTTTAAGGGTAAAAAGCAGATGTTACAAACACCACTTCTGCTCACATCCCAAATCACAAGAACTCAATCACATGACTGTACCTTGCCACTGGGGAAGCAGAAATTTATAGCTGTGTGTTTAGCTAAAACTCTGGGAGTTCTGCTTCTAGACATAAGAAGGGAGGATGTGTAGTTAGCAGTCTTAGCCACAATCTCGAGTCTCCAAACTAATGGAAAGGAGGCTTTTATTTTGTAGGCTTAGAAATGGATTTTTGTGAAATGTTTCTGGTGATCCAGTGGTAAAAAAATCTGCCTTGCAGTGAAGGGACTTGGGTTCAATTCTTGGTCAGAGAACTAAGATCCCACATGCTATGGAGCAGCTAAGCCTGCACACCACAGCAAAAAAAAAAATCCCCCATGACTAAATTAACATCCCATGTGCCACAACTAAGAGCTGACAATCAATCAAATAAATAAATAATTTTTAAATGGATTTTTGTTTCTCAAAACATGAAAAAATGCAGCTTTGCTTGTTGCTTTATTTTGCATCTCCCACTAAGGGGACCTTGTTTGTAACCTGCCATGTATCTGTTTTGTCATCATAGGAGACTTAGCCAGAGGCCCACCACTGAAGAATTAGAACAGAGAAATATCCTGAAGCGTGAGTATCATGTACTACACAGTGAATTCCTTGGGTAACCATGAACAAGCTCCCTCTAGAGACGATCCATTTATCAACAGAGAGCCTTAATATATTTATTCACAAATGATTGAAATGACCCATTTAGATCACATTTTAATACAATTATTTATTTGTCATGTTAAAAATAATTTCTTGAAGTATGAATTTAATTTTATGGCTTGAAGCCTGATATCCCCCACAGCAGTTGTGGTTGTGACATTTGTTTTTAAAAAGCATGAAATATATTCCATGTATTCTTTCACCCAGATACTAAATAGAAGAAAATGCTTTAGTGTGCTTGCAACTAAATGTCAAAGAAAAGGCCTAAGAATCCACAAGGAAATAAATCAAACATTCCTATATTATTATTAATAATACAGTTTGTGGCCAGGTTTAACAAATGACTCCATTTAAAATAGGATTTTGGGAAAAGGAATTTTTCAATCCATTTCATTTTCCTTTGTTATGATAACACTTATTTCCCTCCTGAGTTATTTATAATTTCTCAGCTCCTAAGGAGTTCTCCATTCACTTTCCTACTTCATTTTCCCATTCTCTTTCCCCCTTTATTTTCTTTGACTTCACTTTTTACTCATCAGTCTGGTCATATTTACGTTACTGGAGTTCATATGTTGAAGCTATAAAATGAATAGAAGCAGCTTGTCCTGCTGTAGTGGATCGATGTGGTTACTAACCACAGTGAGTTAAGTAATGGATATTTTTAAATTGAGCCTAGCTGTAGTTTTATATATTATTAGCCCAGTTTCAAAAGAGCTTTTTATTGTATGAAATATCAAAGAGTAGGGCTGGGCAGAACTCCAGAGAGTACTATAATAGTAGTGAGTTGCCAGTGTGTGGGAAATCTTTTTCAACCAGGCTTTTAGAGTCAAGTTGGCCTCTCTGGATGATCCCCATTCTCCAAGTGAGTTGTTTTCTTTCCCAAAGGAAAATAAAGATTTTTTTAACAGCATATGTATTCTACAGTTGCTTTTGCTAAGAAAACCCAACTATGAAGACTGTCTATGAGGTTCTTTCCTTGGGAAGGTTTCTTTCCCACTGTGAGCATAACTGAAATGGAACCCAAGGACTTAAGTGACCATCAGTGTGTAGAGGAGCCAGTTTGGAGATGGAAAAAGTCACGGCTAGATAAGAAAAAAAAACAAAACTTGTGTTTAGCTTTCTGAGGAAGAAGAATGAAAGCAACATCTAATTTTGACAAAAAACCTAAACCAAAAAGACTCATGGCCTTTGATAATAGGTTCCTGAGAAATACTGATGGGATTAAATTGTAGATAAGCTCAAATGTAGTCCATAAGCTCCTGAAACACAGAGTGTGTCTTATTGGCTGCCTGATGCAATACCTAGAAAAAAAGAAAGAGTGAATTCTGGGTAATTCTTTCCTGCTCCTGGGAGACAGGCTGTGCCAAACCACATTGGTGTTTGGTTATTTGAGGAACTGTTTCATAGATCTAGAAATTTATCACACGTTGATCTTAAGTGCTGTCTTGGCGTTTATACTCCATTTTCCTGGAGGTTCAGGAAAGAGTGAAACGCCAAAGGCAACTTCAGATTTGACTCCAGCCCTTTTTTTTTCAAACTTCTTTCTTAGTTTGTCAGTGCATGCTTATTCTGGAAACAAAAGACACGTTTCCAGTCTATAGAGGCTGATAAATGGCTTATGATCTCCTGACACAATACTGCATGGCCAAGGGAAGCAGAAAAGAGAACTGGTGGAGGTCGCCCAGAACATTCTTCTGAGCAGTCGCAGGGAACTGGATGGCTTCATTTTCCCATTCTCTTTCCTCCTCTACTTTCCTTGACTTTACTTTTTACTCATCAGTCAGGTCATATTTATGTTCTTCCATGCAGATTACTCTTGTTTGTTTCATCTCAAGCTTTTTGTTCAAAAGAAATATGACTGTCTATTTGAAGAAGTGTGTGTGTGGTGTGGTTTTTAAGGATACATACTTAACTGGGTCATCCTTTCTTGACAGATTAGGAAACTAATTCACAGCATAAAACATTCAACAGTTCTCAAATCCAAGCCTGTCACTAGTTTTTCATAAACATGAATCAAATGGCACACAATGCTCATGGCTTTAATCAGAGACCACAGGACAAATTTTATTTCTTAGTATCATTCCCAGTATCACACCTAACTTGATTTCTTTCTTATTTTAGTGCATCTAGGTGTTTTTTAAATATATATATATATATATTTAAGTTAGATTTTAGTACTAGTTCCTTAATATTGTTAGAATAGAAAGCAACTTTTGGTGCTTGAAAGGTCAACTTTTGCTTATCAGGAAAAGAGATGATCATGGTACACCTTTGACAGGGTAGGTATAAAATATTCAGATCTTCTTATACTATTTAGTTATGACTATAATTACAGCTCAATCTTCCATAGAAAAAACATGTGTTAAGTCATTGAGTTCTACATGTGTTTTTCCCTGTCATTTTGTTATGAAGTTTTTTAAGCATACAAAAAGTTGAAACAATTTTATAGTAATATCCATGTATCTACTATCTATATTCTACCATTAACATCTTACTTTGTCACACATCTGTCCATCTATGGAGTCATTTTGTTTTTGGATGCATTTCAAAGTAAGTTTATTACTGCATTCTTGTTTGTTAACAAAACACATAGAGAAACATGTAAAAACAGCACAAAGTGTAAACAATCTCAAGAAAAAATGTTAAGCTTTTTCTGAACCCATCTTGTCTGGATTGGTGAAGAGTATCATCACTCCAGTTGCTGGCCGTTGCCTGCTTTTCTGTTTCTCCTTTTAGCTCATCCATATGAGGTTCTGGGCAGCACTTGGAGGGCAGGTTTCCTGCAGTGACCCTGATGTTCAACTGCATGTATTGTTTGTGTGTTCACGGCAAGTGCTTTCTGTGGCTGTTCTGATATCTGCCCCTTTCTACTCTGATGAGCTACTGAGGGCAAGATTTGTCAGTGAGCCAGCAGCTTCCTTCATGAGCATTCTTCCAATCTGTTTAAAATGACATGTTTACATCCTACTTTTAAATTAACCCTCTAATAATTTTTTTTTAAGTTCTAGAAACTTGGTGAATTTTTTCAAACTAAGTTTAAGGCTTAATTTTGACTCTTAGTAAAAGATTTAACAATGACTATTTAACACATTCAGAGGAAGAATCACATTAGCCTTCTTCCACATCTCACCCTCTTCCTCTAATTTCTTTAGAAACGTAATTTCAAAAATGGGAAATGTAAGGAAGTCAGTTCCTGATGTTAGAGAGGAATTCCCAATTGGTATATAAAGTCCTGTGTATTTAACTAACTACAGTTGGCCCTTCTTTTTTAAAAATATCACTGGCTGACACCTAGAGGTGCAGTGTGCTTCATAGAGGAAAATAAGGTAATAGTCTCTTCAAGGAAATGAAATTTTATATATTTAATGAAAATTGGGGCATTTGTTAGCTTTGAGTCATATTAGATGATGAGTATTTTGTCTTTGAAAAGTACTTTTGAAAATTGTAGCATAATCATTGTATAGGAAGAATGACTAAAAAGGTTTTAATGATTATATTTTCTTTCTTAAAATCATCAACTGCCTAACCTTATAAAGCCCTTGTTTGGATCACGTGAACCACAAGTTTGGTGTTTGTCTGTTACAAGTAATTTACAACCCACATGCCTTTTCCAACTCATATAAAGTATTTGACCCTAAGGATGTATCTTAAGGATATCAAAGGATATATATTTTGTGAAGCAATTAGAAAAACCTACAGTATTTTCAGAAGGAATCTGAATTATAATCAAATTTTATTTGGCTCTCTCAGATACTTAATGAAAACATACTAACTAGTCATTTCTTGTCTTACAAGGTGATTTCAGTTTATGTCCACTCTCTGTCTAAGTAACGACAGATTGTCCTCTTTCTTATGAATTAAAACCAGTAATTCAGAAGAATGTCAAAACTTTTCCCTGTCCAGATAAGGAAAATTAATAGAGAATTTAGCATGCTCAGCAAGCAAATACAAATGTTGCAATATTGAATACTGATATTATATTCATAGTAAAAGCAGTCTTAACAGTAAGAAGTCTATGTGATTTTAAAAATTGTAGAGGAGACTTTTTCAGCTCTTTGGTTGAGAGAACCTTTATACTAAGTGTGACTTTCCTTCAGTAGAATTCATTATGGCACTTTCTAAAAGATAATCTTTCATAAGCATTGGTATCCGAAAATCTGTGCTCACTTACCAAACAAATAATGAGCTACAGGAAGCAACCAAGAGAAGTTCATCAAGTAGCAAGCATTAAATCCTGAGCAGTGTTTATTTCTTTTAAAGTTCTGGACATTTTTTTCTTAATCCCATCTGTTGGACAGCATTCATTTGAGTTGGCCATTAAATTGTACTACTTGGTGAAGCACTGGATAAAGAGAAGACTTTGGAAAGTTAGAGTCACAAGAAAATAAATCATCCACATCAACCAAACACCATAACCCCATTCAGAACATTCTGGTTTGAAAGCAAAATCCAAAGAAATGATTACATTCTGCTTCTATGGAAATCAAAGCAAAAAAATCAAGTATTTTGCTTGGATTTGGATGGAAATCAGCAACTCAGACATGCATCAGATGGTTTTAATTTGTTCTTTTGATGTGATTCAGATTTTCACATGAAGGCCAGATCCAGTAATAACTTTTTATCTGAATTCAGATAGATTGTTCTTATAAGCCTATGAGATGATCAGCAGTGAGATGCTTTCACCACAGGATGGGCATTCTTGGGGTTTTTTCAGAAGAAAACAAGAAATCAGGAGGCAAAAAGTTTTACTGTTAGTAAATAAACCAATGCTATAATGAAAAAAATTATATATCTGTAAATTAATGATCAATCTTTCTGCAGAATCTTGAACAGCTTTTTAAAGATGTTGGTGGAGTGTTTGATCAATGTGAAGTCAAATAACTGGCCTGATCTACTTTTCTGATTATATAATCTTTTATAGTAACTAAATCTTCATGCCTTTCCTCCCCTCCCCCACCCAATTAATAAACAGAAAAAAATGAAGAAGAAGAGCAAGAAGCAAAAATGGAACTTAAACGCAGACTCAGCAGAAAGGTAATAAAGCTATGACTGTTAAGGAGCATGTGTATTTTGAGATATACTTCATTTTTAAAATGTAGATCAGTGCTCTACATGTAAATCTGATATTTAGGAATATTCCTATTAACCTACTAACCATAAACATTCCTATTAACCTGCTAACTAATCATGGACATTAAAATAAACGTAATGCTTATAATGTAAATTATGTTTGTATTAATAATTGATAATATGCTAATTTTGAAAAGCTGACAATCAAAAGTTGTAAATTACATTTGCCAATTATGAAAATAGCATAATCTGTGTGAAAAAATTTAAACACCACAAGAAACAGAAAGGACTGGAAAATCATGCAAATATCTCCCATTCATTAATAGCCATTAGTGACATTTCAATCTATAGTTTTAAAAAATGCTCACACTTTCCACGTGGTCTTTGAAATACTGAATAAATATTTGGTTATTATTGAAAATTCTGAGCTGAGTGAGTAATTTATAAAGCGAACTTAATCGTCCAGGTTGCCTGCTGCAGTGTTACTCAAGTTGACAAATGGTTTCGCTCCAAAACTCAGCCAGTTGTTTCTACTGATTTATGAAAATAAAAATCTGATACTAAGACCATAGCTTTTTTCTTTAAGTATTAAAATAGTAATAGTCTTCAGGAAAATTAAGCACTATCAGAGTTTTCATTTATTATAAACACCTTGTTCAGACATTCTTTAGATAAACCTTTCACACCTGAATAAGGCAGGAAGAGTAAAATATGACATCTGCAGCAAAGTGTGCGACCTGACCCACATTTAATCTGGGCTGACTGTAGAGTTCACAGCAAAAGCATTCACAGGCAGGTAGAAGAAGCACTCCATTCCCATTGGAAGGGTGGAGACTGTATTTCGAGAGGTTTTGGTTTTGATTTTTAGGGCAAAAGATCCTTAATTCATCTCTTTTTTTCCTCAAAGAGCCTAAACATCAAATAATAATCAAGCTGAGAAAGATGCTGTAAGCCATTCTAGAGATGACTCTTCTAGCAATTCATGGCCATTAAGTTACCAGCTCCCTCGGACGGAGGGTACGGCAGCCCACTCCAGTATTCTTGCCTGGAGAATTCCAGGGACACAAGAGCCTGGAGGGCTACAGTCCATAGTGTCACAAAGAGTCAGACACGACTAAGACAACTTAGCGCGCATGTTACCAACTATGGATGAGCAATAACCCCTCCCCCTTGCTCAGCCCATCCCTGTCATACATATGATCTTTTCTCAATCCATTTGGGGGTTTCCAGGAGACAACAGAGCTGCCCTACCTCCGACTGCCTGTACCGCACAGAGCTCCCTCCTACAGGTGCGAAACATTCCATAGACCTAATAGCCACCCTGGGACTGGCACAGCCCTGAAGGACAAGACTGGATGGAGAATTTCTAACCTGTGTGGCCATTGGTTACTTGCCTTTTGGGAAGTCGCCAGAGGCAAGGGTTTCTCTACTTCCTCAACCGTATCCACCCTGGAAAGGCAGTAAGAAGCTGCTGCTAAGTCACTTCAGTTGTGTCCAACTCTGTGCGACCCCATAGACAGCAGCCCACCAGGCTCCTCTGTCCCTGGGATTCTCCAGGCAAGAATACTGGAGTGGGTTGCCATTTCCTTCTCCAATATATATATAGGACAGTAACTGAGACGATAACAAAACCACTTAGATTGTTCCTTCCTTTGTCTGTCACCTACCAGGGCTTTATGAATATAGAAGGAGCCAAGTTGCCATATCCCAGGTCAAATGGGTTCAGGGTGTAGACCCAGACTATCTAAGAATCCCTGAATGCCTTGAATGTTAGAGCAGTGACAGTTCAGCCTCTGGTTTTACTCAAGAGGAAGCTGAAGAAAGGGAATATTTTTGACTACAAAAGCATCCATTTTTTGGTGAGCATGCTTAATTTTTCCAAAAATTGAGCCCATGCAAATAAGGAATGATTCCAAAGAGGTTCACCTAGATCATAGATAGTCTGGCTGTATGTATATGTATATATGGAGAGAGAGAGACTGAAAATGGACCTTTTCTGTAAAACAGAGGACTGAGTCTACCTAAAAATACTATGACACCTCCCAACTGAGAAAGGTTGCAAAATCATGAATCTTTATATTGGAGAGTGGATGATACCTGTCAACCAGGGGCTAAGTTTCTTTAGTCTCTTAAGAACCATTTCTGTCTTATTCTTGGGCTTGAGAAGGGTCCAAGAGAGGAAAGCAAATGCACACAGGGTATGGTAGATTAAATATGACTGTAAATTTGAATTTCACAAAGACCACAGACAGAATCCACCTAACTGGAAGTGTCTTAAAGGTTGCAGCTGGTTTTAAGCAGTTGTGACCTCCCTGAAGTGCAGTTTTCCAGCAAGTCCCCCTTCCTCATTCCTGCACATCAGTTTCTCTGGCCAAGGGTAAATGTCAAATCTTGGCCTGGGTCCTTAGACTCTCACAGAAGACTGTTGTAGGCTCACCCTTCACTGGACTATTTCTTTGTTATAACTTTGCGCATCTGTGAATATGCAGGTATAATGTAGAAGGAACAGAGATTTTTATTCTCATTTCTACAGTTCATAGGGCTTCTGTCTTGATAATTCAATCTTTAAGCCAGCCATTCCATATCTGGATTATTATTGTGTCTGTACTGCTTCCTGTTCCCCATGTCAGAGATGCCAGGCAAGGTGGGGAAGATAGCACAATGCAGCCAGTTGCCAAAGATTGTGACCTATCTAACAAGGATGATTTTTATAGCCTCAGAATTAGGGCATACTGCTTTCTAGTTCTCATTAGAAACTCCCAAGATGCTGCTGCCTTTTTTTTTTTTTTGGATATCTGAAAGTGACCTTATAACTTTGAAGTTCTCTATAGAAAAACATGCCACCATGAGGCTGTAAATGGTTTATTGAACTATCCTTTTTTCTTTATCCTCCTGCAGCTCAGCTTGAGACCCACAGTGGCAGAGCTACAGGCTCGAAGGATCCTGCGGTTTAACGAGTATGTGGAAGTCACCGATTCACCTGATTATGATCGCCGGGCAGACAAGCCCTGGGCCAGGTTAACACCTGCAGACAAGGCAAGACTTCAGTGGCATATGAGCCATAATTTTATTTATTTATGATTTTATTGCTTTTCTGAAACTGCCAGTACCTACTTACCCTCTACTTAGTCCTCTTGGGAGATGAAGTATTACTAAATATCCTAATACTTTTCTGCCTTTGATTATTTAAGCCACTTAAGTGATATATTTAATATCAACATAGTTCTTTCAACTGAGTTTCAGAAAAAAACTTGTTCTTAGTTACCATGTAACCCATCTGCAAACAAATCTGAATTGGGGTGGGAGAGTGCTTTCCCACAACCATTATTTACCCTTACTCTTAGAAAATATACAGGTTATTCTTGGAAAAGGTATTGATGTGTATTGAGGCTGGCACACATTTTCTATAAATGGCCAGAAAGTCAATATTTTAGGCTTCATAGGCCATCCAGTCGTTATTACAACGGCTCAACTCTGCCTTTGTAGCAGGGAAGCAGCCATAGACAATATGTAAGAGAGAGGATCTGTATGTGGTCCAATAAAACTTTATAAAAACAGATGATGAGGCAGAACACTCGATGACATAAATCAAAGCAAGATCTTCTATGACCCACCTCCTAGACTAATGGAAATAAAAACAAAAATAAACAAGTGGGATTTGATTAAAAGCTTTTGCACAGCAAAGGAAACTACAAACAAGGTGAAAAGACAACCCTCAGAGTGGGAGAAAATAATAGCAAAGGAAACAACTGATAAAGGATTAATTTCCAAATATATACAAGCAGCTCATACAGCTCAATACCAGAGAAGCAAACAACCCAATCAAAAAGTGGGAAAGGGACCTGAAGAGACGTTTCTCCAAAAAAAAAACATACAGATGGGTAACAAGCACATGAGAGGATGCTCAACATCACTCATAATTAGAGAAATGCAAATCAAAACTACAGTCAGAATGGCCATCATTAAAAAAGTCTACAAACAATAAATTCTGGAGAGGGTGTGGAGAAAAGGGAACACTCCTGCATTGCTGGTGAGAATGTAAACTGATATAGCCACTGTGGAAGACATAATGCAGACTCCTTAAAAAGCTAGGAATAAAACCACCATATGACCCAGCAATCCCACTCCTAGGCATATACCCTGAGGAAATCAAACTGAAAAAGACACATGTACTCCATTGTTCATTGCAGCACTATTTACAATAGCTAGAACATGGAAGCAACCTAGATGTCCATCAACAGATGAATGGATAAAGAAGCTGTGGTACATATAGATATTGCAATACTACTCAACCATAAAAAGGAACTCATTTGAATCTGTTCTAATGAGGTGAATGAAACTAGAGACTATTATACAGAGTGAAGTAAATCAGAAAGAGAAATATGAAAATCGTATTCTGACACATATATATGGAATCTGAAGAGATGGTACTGATGAATTTATTTTCAGGGCAGCAGTGGAGAAACTGACATAGGGAACAGACCTATGGACATGGTGGGAGGAGAGGAGGGAGAAGGGGAGATTTATGGAGAGAGTAACATAGAAATTTGCAATACCAAATGTAAAATAGATAGCTAATGGGAGTTTGCTATATGACTCAAGGAACTCAAACAGGGTCTCTGTGACAGGCTGAAGGTTGGTATGGAGAGGGAGATGGGCGGGAGGTTCAGGAGGAAGGGGACATGGGTGTATCCATGGCTGATTCTCCTTGACATATGACAGAAAGCCACAAAACTCTGTAAAGCAATTATCCTTCAATTAAAAACTTAAAAAACAGATGGTGGACCACATTTGGCCTGTGGGTCATGGTTTACCAACCCTCAATCTCTTTCATGCCTCACAGTTCAGAAAAACTGCAATATATAGAGGGTTCCATCATGAAGAAAGACAATTTTATGAGTATTATGGTTACATAGTTAAAGAATTTTGCCAATCAGTTGTTTGTTTTTACATTTTTCATTTTAAAGTTTTCCTGATCTCCCAAATAATGGTTTCTAATTTTTGTCTCTGAACAAAATTTGGTATCAAATAAACCCATGTCATTCCCAGTCTTAACATTAGAACTAGGCATTTAGTTATACTCTATTTAATTGAATTCATTCTGTAAAGCACCTAGTATGAGTCAGGCTCATATTGGAGATATAGAGTCAGTAATTCTTAGCTCATAAGAAGTGAAAACTAGGAAGGAGTAAGGTTACAAAGGAAGAATGTTCCGAATGAAAAGGGAATTCCGGAGGCTGAGAATAGCGCCCAAGAAAGCCAATCAGTCCCTCACTGAAAGGACTGATGCTGAAGCTGAAACTCCAGTACTTTGGCCACCTGATTCGAAGAACTGACTCATTGGGAAAGACTCTGATGCTGGGAAAGATTGATGGCAGGAGGAGAAGGGGATGACAGAGGATGAGATGGTTGGATGGCATCACCGACTCGATGGACATGAGTTTGAGCAAGCTCCAGGAGTTGGTGATAGACAGGGAGGCCTGGTGTGCTGCAGTCCATGAGGTCGCAAAGAGTTGGACACGAATGAGCGACTGAACTGAACTGAAGCCAACATGAAGAGCCATTAAAAAACACTGAAATGAAATGTCTATGAGGTGGGGAGAGAGAAGAGTTAGCCCAGCAGCCTGGGGAGGGGAGTGTCAGCTCACAAGCGGTTGGTTACGTAGTGAGAGGAGGCATTTTAACAAACTGACAGGTGGAAGCCTAACTGTGGTGGGAACCCTGACAATAAAACACAGTCCCAAGAGTCTTGCTGTGAAGAAGAAGTATAAGCTAGTCACTTGAGGGAGAATGATTGGGGATGCTGCAAGCTTGAGTGAGTAGATTTGGAAAATAAGAATATCAAGAGAATGATTTTTTTTCTAATCTGTGGGAAATTCTCGAGCCATCTTTTATGCCATGAGAAAGGAGCCAAAAGAAAGGGAAAGGTTGCCTCTGGGAGAAAAAGTCAGTAAGTGATAGAGTGGTGCATAATCAATGGAGCAGCAAGTCACTGCTTATGCAGAAAAGGTGAGGAGAAAACCCTTGAGGGTGGGATGGTCAGCGAGGCGGAGGAAGGTGCACTCGTTAGGAGGTTTTCCCAGGCAGGTGGAATCACGCGGATTGAGGGCAGCCATGAGGGCGTGAAGGAGACTGTGATACTCAGGTCCTGGGTCAAGCCCACCATCAATCACTACCACGTTTCCTGAAGGAACTAGTCAAGTTTATGGGTTTCCAAGAATCGCCTATAAACTACTTAATGTGGTCTCTTGCCCTTAGGCAAGAGAGACTCAGGTCATTGACTGTTACTCAGCTGACAGATGGGCTTTTGTGGAGGGTCTGAAGTGGTTTGTTTACATGTCTGGTGTCTTAGCGAAAAGTGAAAAGAAAGTGTTAGTAACTCAGTTGTGTCTGATTCTTTGGGACCCCATGAACTGTAGCCCCCTCAAGCTTCTCTGTCCATGGAATTCTCCAGGAAAGAATACTGGAGTGGTAGCCTTTCCCTTCTCCAGGGAATCTTCCTGACCCAGGGATCAAACCCAGGTCTCCTGCATTGCAGGCAGATTGTTTACCATCTGACGATGTCTCAGAGGCTAGGCTTACCCTGGGCCCAGCTGGGGCTGTCCACCAAACCACCGACATGTGGCTTTTTCAGCATGGTGGCCTCAGAGTTGTTGTCAGATTTCTTACATGGTGGCTGGCTTGTCCCAGAGCACATGCCCAGAGAAAACCAGGTAAAAGCTGCGTAGACTTTTCTGACCCAGCTTTAGAAGGCACCCAGCCTCGCTTTCCCAACATTCTGTTAGTTCTAAGCAAGTCATAAGGTCAGCTCAGATTCAAAGGGGAGGTAATTAGCTCTACCTTTCAGTGGGGGGAATGGTGGCAAGGTCAGATTGCAGAAGAGCGTGTGAGCTGGAATTATTATTGCTGCCATCTTTGGAAAATGCAGTTTGCCGTTTCCACCATTCCTAGTTGTTATGTTACTCAAATGTTGAACTTCAGAAAGGCAGGTAGAGGGTGGCCAGGTAAATGAGTAGAAATCACATGCAAGTGCAAAGTGTACAAGCAATGAGAATCTAAATGATTAACTACCCTCGTGTGTAAACTGCATTTTCCCATATGCTCAAAATACTCCTTCCTAACTCTTGTCTGTTATTGGAAGGTAAAGTTTATCCACCTCAAGCTATAATAACAGAGAGGGTTTCTCTTTAAATTTTGTTATTGAAACAATAATAGATTCTTGTGCTGAACTTGTAGGCTGCAGGGGAGATGTATTTGGTCAGGTTTTCTTCTAAAGGCTTAAGGTCTGTTCATGAGTAGCTTGAAAGCACAGGACATTCACGCCTCCCTTGCCGATTGAACCCTGAGCAGCAGAGCTAAGCCAGGGGCCTCTCATACACGAGACTCATTTTCTCCCTTTGGCATTTTCTCTCCCCTTAACCCTGAGATTTCTGAAGGTCTCGATGACTGCATTTTTAGAACTGGATTTGTATTGTAGGTTTTTTTTCTTCCTTAAAGAAAAATAAGAACAATTTCTTTTTAGATAGAAAAAAATGTTGTATACTTTTTAAAGATAGAAAAAAGGCAATTTAAAATACTTCTTTTGCTGTACACCTGAAACTAACACATTGTAAATCAACTGTACTTCAACAAAAATTTTTTAAAAGAAAATAAAAATGCTTTTAATGTATAGTACTTTGTATATAAACAAATGACTCATGTTCATTGGCAGAAATCAGAATATTCAAAAATACAAGGCGAGAAAATAACAATTACAGTGCACATCAATGCGTGATATTTTTAAGAGTTCCTAAAAATATTGTTTTTAACCTAACACAGGGAAAAGATCATTTATTTTCTCTTGATGAGATGTGTATAAGAGACAGGAAGGGGACATGGGTGTATCCATGGCTGATTCTCCTTGACATATGACAGAAAGCCACAAAACTCTGTAAAGCAATTATCCTTCAATTAAAAACTTAAAAAACAGATGGTGGACCACATTTGGCCTGTGGGTCATGGTTTACCAACCCTCAATCTCTTTCATGCCTCACAGTTCAGAAAAACTGCAATATATAGAGGGTTCCATCATGAAGAAAGACAATTTTATGAGTATTATGGTTACATAGTTAAAGAATTTTGCCAATCAGTTGTTTGTTTTTACATTTTTCATTTTAAAGTTTTCCTGATCTCCCAAATAATGGTTTCTAATTTTTGTCTCTGAACAAAATTTGGTATCAAATAAACCCATGTCATTCCCAGTCTTAACATTAGAACTAGGCGTTTAGTTATACTCTATTTAATTGAATTCATTCTGTAAAGCACCTAGTATGAGTCAGGCTCATATTGGAGATATAGAGTCAGTAATTCTTAGCTCATAAGAAGTGAAAACTAGGAAGGAGTAAGGTTACAAAGGAAGAATGTTCCGAATGAAAAGGGAATTCCGGAGGCTGAGAATAGCGCCCAAGAAAGCCAATCAGTCCCTCACTGAAAGGACTGATGCTGAAGCTGAAACTCCAGTACTTTGGCCACCTGATTCGAAGAACTGACTCATTGGGAAAGACTCTGATGCTGGGAAAGATTGATGGCAGGAGGAGAAGGGGATGACAGAGGATGAGATGGTTGGATGGCATCACCGACTCGATGGACATGAGTTTGAGCAAGCTCCAGGAGTTGGTGATAGACAGGGAGGCCTGGTGTGCTGCAGTCCATGAGGTCGCAAAGAGTTGGACACGAATGAGCGACTGAACTGAACTGAAGCCAACATGAAGAGCCATTAAAAAACACTGAAATGAAATGTCTATGAGGTGGGGAGAGAGAAGAGTTAGCCCAGCAGCCTGGGGAGGGGAGTGTCAGCTCACAAGCGGTTGGTTACGTAGTGAGAGGAGGCATTTTAACAAACTGTGAAAAGAAAAAAACTATTGAAAGTAAATATTTCTACCTCTGCTCTCAGAATAAACACTGAATTTCCTGCCAGGTAAAAGAAGCTATCCTTTCTCTCTCTTTTGTTAGTGCTATTTTTTTAGCCCCACTAAGATACCACTGTGCATTTAAAATTTCTTTGAACTTCAAGTGTAAAGAAAAGGGATCAGTGTCAATTAGTCAATAACCAATCAATGCCCAGTCTGTGAAAACACTGGTGCCAGGTGCTCTGGGAAATGTCATAAATCTGGTGTGTGTTAGTCACTCTGCAACTCCATGGACTGTATAGCACACCAGGCTCCTCTGTCCATGGAATTCTACAGGCATGCATACTGGAGTGGGTAGGCATTCCCTTCTCCTGGGGGATCTTCCCAGCCCAGGGATTGAACCTTGGTCTCCTGCATTGCTGGCAGATTCTTTACTATCTGAGTCACCAGCTGCTGCTGCTGCTGCTAAGTCACTTCAGTCGTGTCCGACTCTTAGCGACCCCATGGACTGCAGCCAACCGGGCTCCTCTGTCCATAGGATTTTCCAGGCAAGAGTACTGGAGTGGGGTGCCATTGCCTTCTCCTATCTGAGCCACCAGAGAAACCCTTAAATCTGGTAGTCATGTTAAACTGCCCACAGTGGGAAAGAGAAGTGGTGGGGGAGATGCCTTATTAATTGTAAACTCAATGGAGTTTAAGTCACCTTTAAGGTAAAATTTTTTATTTTAGAATATCGTGCTCGGGTAGATTGTTCGGTCGCTTAGTTGTGTCTGACTTTTTGTGACCCCCTGTATAGACTGCAGCATGCCAGGCTTCCCTGCCCTTCATCATCTCCTGGAGTTTGCTCAAAACTCATGTCCATTGAGTCGGTGCTTGGGTAGAGCACTAGAAATGAATACACATATAGTAAGATATATGTGGCCTATGTAATCTACTTATGGCCTATATCAATATCTGTGCTGAGGTAGATGAACCCTAAAGTGACAAGCAGAGCCATGGAAGGCCATCGACTTGGCTTGAAGACCAGGGCTCACCCAGCAGTTGCCATTTCCCTGGGGTTCTCCATGGGTGGGGAGGGCAGGCTTTAGAGCTGGGCGCTTATGGATTTGATTCCTGCTTGGCCACTTGGTAGATGTTTGACCTTGGCCAAGGCATTTAACTTGGGTTTCCTCACTAGTAAAGTAGATCCAATTAGATCTATCTTAAGAATTAGGTAGGTTATTTGTGAAGTTTCAGCTCATCAATAAATGGTAGCTCTTACCAGTATTACATTCATGGTCAGGCTTGATAATTTAAGCTTTGTTCCCCATTGGTGACACTTTCACTACTCATTGAAGCCTCAGTTTATAGTCTAGTCTAAATTTATCCAATGAAAGAGAATCCAAAATTTTTCAGATGATACATGGGTTTGTCCAACAAGTTACCTAGTAGTTATTTATTAAAAACCTCCTAATATATTATCTTAAATGCTGGGAACATAAGAATGAATAGAACATACCACCCTTCCAGGGATACAGTGTCTAAACAGGTCCTAGGAAAGACTGAGATTTTAATTCCATACAGAGATATTCTTTGGCTTGTTTGTGCTTACCCAGACAGCTGAGTATACTTAACCTACCCATGGCATTGATCTTGACTAGTAGTCAAGCAATCCTCTCCATGTTAAATATCAGATTTTTATCAAAGAGATAAACAAAAGACATGAAAATAATGGGAGTTCTAGTTCATCCTGGCTTCACAGATTATGTTACTTGAGAAAGCAGCAAGGTCTGTGTATTCAGCAAATCACGTGTTGCCTCTGGCCAGGCTGACCCTTGAGTGGACAGGAGTGATAAATAGATGTTCTGTTACTAGTCATTACAAGTAACCAGTCATCAGTTTTAAACCTAGTTCCAGTCTTTTTTTTTTTTTTTTTCTTTGTCCTTTCATAATTCTCATGGTACCAAAAATTGCTACTTGGTGCCAGTACTATCTTCTGTGGGCTTGATTTATTTCAATCTTAGAAATACCTAGTTTTGGCTGAATGACTTTCCATGGTTGATAGAACTCAGCACCATTCAGGCTCCAATCCCACTAACTCTGCCTACCTCTTCCTGTCCCATTATCTTTCAAAAAAAAAAAAAAATATCAGTCCCAGGACTTCCCTGGTGGTCCTGTGGTTGAGACTCCATGCTTTCAATGCAGGGGGCATGAGTTCGATCCCTGGTCAGGGAATTAAGATCCCACATGCTGCAGGGTGAGGCCAAAAACAGACACACACACACACACACAAAAACAACTCAAAAAAATATCAGTCCCCATTTATACTTATGTGAATAGTTATTAGACTTCAAATCTGGTCTCATTTGTATAGAAAGGAATTAAGATTATTGTCCATGCATTTCCCTAACATAAAGGACATTTAATTACTTTTTTTTCCTTTCAAAACTCTCTCAGGAAACTTTCTCTTTAAATGATATGAGAAAGTAACTTGTGGAATAAAGCTGTGGTCTTTCTTCAGTAGATTTTTTAAATGAGTATTGCATTCCTTTAACTGCCTAGAGTCACATCTTCCTGATGTATATTTTCAAACAACCAGCCCCTGTAATTTCCTATCATATTCATCACCTGTAATGGACTCGGCATTTCTAATTATAACTAGCACACTTCCCTGGTGGCTCAGACGGTAAAGCGTCTGTCTACAATGTGGCAGACCCGGGTTCGATCCCTGGGTTGGGAAGATCCCCTGGAGAAGGAAATGGCAAGCCACTCCAGGACTATTGCCTGGAAAATCCCATGGACGGAGGAGCCTGGTAGGCTACAGTCCATGGGGTCGCAAAGAGTCGGACACGACTGAGCAACTTCACTTTCACACAGCGTAGAGATCTGAGACAACTATGTGGATGACATAGGCCCTGAAGTTCATTTTATTAGAAAGAGTGTGGGACTTGAAGTAAGAGGGCCTTCTCTGTTTCCGTACAGAGTCGTCCAATATTAATGATTGTATCCCTGTGCTATACATTATATCCCTATGACTCATTTATTTTATAACTGAAAGTTTGTGCCTCTTACTCTCTCTCACCTATTTTACTCATCTTTCTTCCTACCCCTCTTACCCCTGGCAGCCACCAGTTTGTTCTTTGTATCTATGCATCTGTTTCTGGTTTGTTCTGTTTGTTCATTTGTTTTTTTAGATTCCACATATAAATGAAATCATATGGTTTTTTTTTTTTTCCCTCTGTCTGACTTAGTTCACTTAACATAGTACCCTCTGGGTCTATCCATGTTGTTGCAAATGGCAAGATTTCATTATTTTTATGGCTGAGTAATACTCCATTGTGTGTGTGTGTGTGTGTGTGTGTGTGTACATGTGTGTGCATGTGTATGTACATATACCATATCTTCTTTATCCATTCACGTATCAGTGGACACTTGAGTAGATGAAGAGAAGCTTTTTGATAGATGTTAATTGGTGATGAGTATAGAGTGTCTTTGCTGTTTGAAATATCTGTTCTTTTTTGGCTACGTTGGGTTTTGTTGTGCACTCAGCCTTTCTTTAGTGCAGTGAGTGGGGTCTATTTTTCCTTGCAGTGCACAAGCCTCTCGTTGCAGTGACTTCTCTTGTTTCAGAGCACAGGCTCTAAGCACGGGCTTCAGCAGTTGTGGCATGCCGGCTTAGTTGCCCCTCAACATTTGGGATCTTCCCAGACTAGGTATCAAACTGGTGTCCCCAGCATTGTGAGGTGGATTCTTAGCCACTGGACCATCAGAGAAGCCCCATTCTTCACTATTTTAGCTCCTGGTTCTGGGTATCAGTTTTTACAGTAAGTAAAGGAGAGTGTCCTTACTGTTGATCTCATTTGTGAAACAAGATATGTACTCTTATCACAGGGGCCTTGGGCCCTGAAATATTTCTCTACTGGATTCATCCTCTTTCAAAAGCCAGTGGCAAGAACCATTGCCACAGTTCCCAGCCTCAGGTTACTCATAGAAACTATAGGGACTGAGGAATAGATGTGGAGAGAAAAACAATCTGTGACTATAGGATTTAAACATAAGATTGAAAGCAGCATTGGGGAAAAGCTTATATATTGCAGAGTGATAGCTAGCGACAAGAGAAAGCCAGAGAGAAGCCTCAGGGATTTCTTCTGTTTTTTTCCTTTTCTAAAATACATCATTTTCCAACCACAAAGTGTGTATGTATGGATGAACAGGGAGGCCTGGCGTGCTGCGATTCATGGGGTCGCAAAGAGTCGGACACGACTGAGCGACTGAACTGAACTGAACTGAACTGATGCTGTGCTCAGTCACTCAGTCGTGTCCAACTCTTTTCGACCGTCTGGATTGTAGCCAGCCAGGTTCCATGGGATTTTTCAGGCAAGAGTACTGGAGTGGGTTGCCATTTCCTCCTCCAGGGGATCCTTCTGACCCGGAATCAAACCTGCATCTCCTGTGTCTCCTGTATCGTAGGTGGATTCTTTACCTGATGAGTTATCGGGAAAGCCCCCCAGTCACAAAGTAGATTCTCTTATCACCGTGGTTTTGTAACTTCATTCCGTGTTTCAGCTGAGAAGTCCGTTTCTCAGAGGTTCTGAGGATGCTTTCATGAGTATTTTTTCATTTACAAAACTTCTTCATAAGGACTTCTCTGGTGGTTCAGTGGTAAAGAATCTGCCTACCAATGCAGGGGACTCAGGTGCGATCCCTGTTGCAGGAAGACTCCACATGGTTCAGATCAGTTAAGCCCGTGAGCTGCAACTACTGGGCCCGGGCATTCTAGGGCCCATGCTCCATAACAAGAGAAGCCACGACAATGAGGAGCCTGTATACCACAACCAGAGAGGAGCCCCTGCTTGCCACAGCTAGAGCAATCTGCCCACTCCCAGCAACAAAGATCTAAAGCAGCCAAAAAAAAAAAAATACTTCTTCATAGAAAAATTAGAAAATAAAGATAAGCATAAAACTGAAACCAAAAAACCATCCATGATCTAGCCAGTATTGTTAGTGATAAGCGGTGTTAACATTTGAATGAGTATCTCAGCTTTTCAACCTGTAAGCATCTCTTCCAACCCCAGCATGTACATGGCTTGGATTATGTATTCAGTAAATAATAATGGAAACAGCATTCTCCTCGACATTTTCTTTGAGTGGCTTTAAGTGCTGTGCTGAAATGTTTAATTGTCTAAACTTTCAATACCAAAGAATAAATAGCAATTGCCTTCTCGGTAGCTCTGTGGCAGCTTGTCAAAATCATGTTGCTGTGGGTGGTATGAAATGCAGAACTTTCATAGGAAAATGATACTGTTTCTCAGAAAAACTCATGACCTGTACTATCCTTGTGGTCATCGAGGATGCGGTGAGTGTGTGACTCATAGATCAGGCTCCAGGGTGGGTTTGGCAAAGGCCCCCTTCCTCTCTGCCTTGTCAGTGACACTTGCAGAGATCTGTCCTGGTTTTTGTTTGGCCGTAGTATCGATACTACATTTATCCCATCTTTAGAGGTAAGAACTCAAAATTCCTTTCTTCAAGATACTTCATAAAAGAATGTCTGCTTCATTGATTCTATATATGCTGAGGAAATGTGTGCTCTAACTAGAAATTCTGTTTATCTATTGTTTCCTACTTAGGCAGCAATAAGGAAAGAACTAAATGAATTTAAAAGCACAGAAATGGAAGTTCATGAAGAGAGTCGACAGTTTACCAGGTAGGTATGCAGTTGTGCAAATTTAAAATGAGTAAGATGGTAAATTTTATGTTACATGTATTTCATCATTAAAAAATATAGTTTAGCACAACACCATCTAGTGAACATATCTGAAATTAAGTCCTTTTTTGTTTGTTTTCTTCCCAAGAAGTCTAAATCATTCTAGACGGCTGTGTTTTGGTTTCTTTCTTAGTTTTATATTCTGGTCCAAAAAACAAGCATCAGCATCATTTATACTGCTCTTAAAGAGACTCAGTTGAAATTTTATGCCCAGAACAGATGCTGGTGTGGGCACAGACATGTCTACTTTGGACTCACAGTAGACGTAGCTTAGAAAGGGTAGAAGCTCAGTTTTTAGAAGGCATAGCTTAGAAAGGAATCTGATTTTTACTGATGCCGTAGAAGCTCACTATAGTCCTACCATTTTTTCTGCCAACACACTTCAGTTTCACAGGCTGCTAAAACTGGAAGAGGCTTGAGTGGGCATATAGTCTGACCCCCATACTTCATAGGTGTTCTGTTTATTTCTCTCGTGTGGGTTTCAGTGCTTTGCTATATGTGTGTGTGTGTGCTCAGTCGTGTCTGACTCTTTTGCCACCCCATGGACTAAAGCCCGCCAGGCTCCTCTGTCCATGAAATTTTCCAGGCAAGCTTCTCTTCCACTACAAGAATCTTGGAGTGGGTTGCCATTTCCTACTCCAAAGGATCTTCCAACCCAGGGATCAAACCCATCTCTTGCATCTCCTGCTTTGGCAGGTGGATTCTTTACCACTGAGCCACCTGGGAAGCCCCTTTGCTATATATACATAACAGATGTTCTATAAGATTTTTCACAGAATTTGCATGTCAGTCAAATCTTTGAAGCCTGTTGTTGTTCAGTCACTAAGTGGTGTCCTCCTCTTTGCAACCCCATGGACTACAGCATGCCAGGCCTCCGTGTCCCTTACTATCTCCCAGAGTTTGCCCAGGTTCATGTCTTGAGTCAGTGATGCTATCCAACTATATCATCCTCTGCTGCCCTCTTCTCCTTTTGCCTTTAGGCTCTCCCAGCAGTAGGGTCTTTTCCAGTGATCAGGTGGACAAAGTATTGGAGCTTCAGCTTCAGCATCAGTCCTTCCAATGAGTATTCAGGGTTGATTCTCTTTAGGATTGACTGGTTTGATCTCCTTACTTTGAAACTTAAATTGTTTAAAAAAAAAAAAAACACATACTGGGACAGATGCTTACATGAAGAATACCATGGTAGATCTTTCTGGAAAGCAAATACTGATCCCCAGACTAGAAACAGCCTCTGTAGAGCAGCCTTACATCAGGGTGTGATGGTATCTGCAGTGGGTTTTGTTTTGGTTTTTTTTGGTAACAGCTGATACGAAGGTAAGCTTTAAAAGTTTTTCCCACAATATAGTGGTTAACACTCTTTAAAATGTCTTTAAAGACATTGATGGAGGAGTGGGTGAATTAGATGAAGGGGATTAAGAGATACAAACTACCAGTAATGTACAGCAGAGGAAATATAGTCAATAATATTGTAATAACTTTCTACAGTGACAAATGGTAACAGACTTATCATAGTGATCACTTCATAATGTATAAAAATACTGAATCACTTATGTTGTATGTCTGAAACAAATATAATTCCCAGGTAACTCAGCTGGTAAAGAATCTGCCTGCAATGCAGGAGACCCCCCACCCTACCCCCGCTTGATTCCTGGGTCAGGAAGATCCCCTGGAAAAGGGATACTACCACTCCAGTATTCTTGGGCTTCCCTGGTGACTCAGACTGTAACGAATTCGTCTGCAATGCAGGAGACTTGGGTTCAGTCCCTGGGTTGGCAAGATCCCCTGGAGGAGGGCCGGGCAACCCACTCCAATATTCTAGCCTGGAGAATCCTCATGGACAGAGGAGCCTGGCAGGTTACAGTCCATGGGGTCGAAAAGAGTCGGACATGACTGAGCAACTAAGCACACACAAGTCAATTACAGTTCCATTTTCTAGAAAATTAAATTTCCAGAGAAGGAAAAAGTGTTCATATCACTAGGATAAATATTCCTTGCTCAGGTATTCTTTAAAACTTGGCAGTAAAGCAAATGTCTCCTGGTATTTTTCCATTAATTTATATTACATCATTAGTGTTGCATTATGGTTGAGATATATTTAGGCTCTGAAACTTATAAAAATAATACTTATGATTTTCAAATTGTTTTCAGTATTTCTTTAAACGGTAAGAGGTTTGGTAAATGCTGCTGAGTCTTATCAAAATAATACAAACATATGATAATGTTTTACATTTAGAAAATTGCTCATATGGAAGATTATGGTGCTCTTAGCCCCAGCCATCCTTAGAGGGAATAAACACGCCATGAATCATGACCTGGCTCTTTAAATGGAACCCGACATAGAGCAACTCAATTATTAGCCTTTCTCATTAGTGCCAGGCGTTATCTGCTTAAAAGAGGAAGCCTTCCCTTCAAAATCTAAACCTATTAGCCGCCTGCAGATTTAGGGTGGTTAATAAAAGGATTGAGACAGCACTGCTTCATCTGCCCAGGCACCTCTTTATCCAGAGATAATCTCCCACACAGTGATGTGTTAGTCAACTCTGGGAGGACCCATTCCCACATTCCCCATTCCCTTCCTTGGCTCTGTATCTCTGGAGAGAGTCATAAAAAGCTGGTAACATTGGTTGTCTCTAGCAGGGAAATTAGATGACCTAAATCAAATCCCTTATGATTATACAGTGGAAGTGAGGAATAGATTTAAGGGCCTAGATCTGATAGATAGAGTGCCTGAAGAACTATGGAATGAGGTTCGTGACATTGTACAAGAGACAGGGATCAAGACCATCCCCATGGAAAAGAAATGCAAAAAAGCAAAATGGCTGTCTGGGGAGGCCTTACAAATAGCTGTGAAAAGAAGAGAGGCAAAAAGCAAAGGAGAAAAGGAAAGATATAAGCACCTGAATGCAGAGTTCCAAAGAATAGCAAGAAGAGATAAGAAAGCCTTCTTCAGCGATCAATGCAAAGAAATAGAGGAAAACAACAGAATGGGAAAGACTAGAGATCTCTTCAAGAAAATTAGAGATACCAAGGGAACATTTCATGCAAGGATGGGCTC
>SJYT01062796.1:0-24192 GCA_006410635.1 Cephalophus harveyi | reverse complement strand
TGAGTAGTGAGCTGGCACTGCTACCACGACACGCCTGCTACTCGTGTGCCGAGAAGACACCGCGAAAAACTCCGTCATGAGCACGTTCTCTGAACGTCTGACCTGAAGATGGATTGTAGCCCATCCATCTAGAGTGGAAAGGTCCACTCCTTCACCTGATTCTCCATTTCTCCAGATAGCTCCTGAAATTGAAATGCATTCTAGGGCCATATGAGAAGCATGAGGATAAGTGGCCTGTATAAGAGTTCATCCTGTGGCTTGCGAGGTACCCAGCTCTAACCTCTGTTCTTTAGAACATTTTCAGCTTGTCCAGCCACATACTGTTTTTTCTTCCCACCGCAGCAGCTGCCCACCTGGTCCACTGTTCAAACCCCAAAAGACCCTTTGAGCACTGTACTATTAAATAAGGCCAGTGCATTCTGGAAAGAAATCACCATGGCAAAGAAAACCCACTTCCCTTTCCAAAGTAAATGGGATTTCTACAAGTTAAAGTAATTCTTTAAATTATAAAGACATGTAAATTGTTTGAAAAGACTTTACATAAAAAACTAACTTTAAAATGGTTACAGCTGAATGGTAGGATCTATGACTAGTGGTAACCTTTGAATATTCTGTTTTCCAAATTTTTTAAAATGTCAACATATATCAGACTTATAATCAAGAGAGAATATTGCTTTAAAAAAATAAACATTGAATTTTGTAAACAAGAACATTTTTAGAGTATGCAAAATAATGCTTTCATGCGTATAATTCTCTGTGGGTGCACGTGTGTGTGTGTGGATGCTCAGTTGCTCAGTGTGTCTGACTTTTGGGACGGTAGCTTGCCAGGCTCCTCTGTTCATGAGATTTTGCCAGCGAGAATACTGGAGTGGGTTGCCATTTCCTCCTCCAGAGGATCTTCCTGACCCAGGGATAAAACCCACATCTCCTCCTTTGCAGGAGGTTTCTTTTACCACTGAGCCATCTGGGAAGCCCCTTATATAATTTTATTAGTTTCTATATTATTTGCTTAATATATTAAGCAAAGAATCATTAAATTGATAATTCTTAGAATCAAAATGGGCCTCAAGAGATTACTGGCATAATGTTGAGTGGAAAAATCCAGATACTGACTAAAGTATACGTATATAGCAGTGGTTTGTTTGAAAATTCAGATGCATAGGAAAAAGATTGGGAAATAACATTAAAACATCCGTAAAAAGAATGAAATATTGCCGTTTGTAGCAACATGGATGGCCCCAGAGAATATCATATTAAGTAAAGTAAGTCAGACAGAGAAAGACAAATATTATCTGATATCACTTATATGCAAAATCTAAAAAATACAAATGAACCTATATACAAAACAGAAACAAACTCAGACATAGAAAATAAACATGTAGTTACCAAAGGGGAAAAAAGGGTAGAAGGGACAAATTAGGAGTGTGGAATTAACATATATAAACTACTATACATAAACTAGATAACAATAATTTACTATATAACATAAGTAATTATATTCAGTATCTTTTAATAACCTATAATGGAAAATATTCTGAAAAAAGTCTTTATATGATTGAATCAATTTGTTGTACACCTGAAACACTCTCAATATTATAAATCAATTCTACTTCAATAAAAATAAATTAATAGATAGATAAAAATAAGTAATGCCAAGTCTTAAGGGAGAAAAAAACAACTCTTAATGGTGTGTCATAAGGTGGACCTATAGGGGGTTTTTCTCTACTTTTCAAGATTCCCTAATGCAGTTATGTTGAGAAGTGTGTTTGTGCATGTGTGTGTGTTTAAAGTAATTATCTAGGGACTTCCCTGGTGGTCCAGTGGTTAAGACTCTGTGCTCCTTGCAGGGAAATCGGGTTCAGTCCCTGGTAAAGGAACTAGATCCCACATGCCACAACTAAAATAATACTGCATGCTGCAACTAAGACCTGGTGCAGCCAGATAAATAAATATTTTTTAATACAGTAAGTATCTCATTCTGTGCCATCTTGAGCTATTATAGCCTATGTAGATTTACAGATAAATTAAACTACCCTTTGAGCTTTCTACACAGGCTTATCAAAATGCGACATGGCAAGAACTATATTTGTGACCTCAATAAACATTAATTCAGTGACTTCCATCGTGGTCCAGTGGTTAAGACTCTGTGCTTCCACTCAGGCAGCAAGGGTTCGATCCCTGATCAGGGAACTAAGATCTCACATGCCGTGCAGTGTGGCCAAAAAAAAAAACCATTAATTAGGGGCCCTCCACAGAGAATGAGAAGGAAATGGCAAACCACTCCAGTATTCTTGCTTGGAGAATCCCATGGACAGAGGATCCTGGCAGGCTACAGTCCATGGGTCACAAGAGTTGGACATGATTTAGCAACTAAACCACTACCACCACAGAGAATGAGAAGGCTGCTTCTGTAGAGATACTCTCTTGAGGGCTCCATTTCCTTGCTACCTGGACAGAAACTGAAAAGAAATGCAAAATGTCGCTTAGACCACCAGAGTTGCAAGCATGGCTTCGTATTCGGACTCACGAATGCCCATCCAGCATGTGATCTGACTTCAGTTGAACAAGGAACAGTGGTTTAGGAGAACCTCCTCATTTGTTTCACAGAACTGTATGTGCCTTGACCATTAAACCCTTTTAAATAAAGAGGAAATTAATTACTCAGGATTTCTGAATATATCAACTAGGGGAGTACCGGAAAGTAAAGTTTTACACTTAGAGAGACATTTCATATTTTACATGATCTGAATTGAATTTATAGGAAGGTGAAGAAATTTTTATGTATTTGTGGAGGCGCCATTATGGGAAAGAGTTATTTTTACCTGAATTCCATGACTTAAAGTTAGTTTTTTGCTCCTATTCACTCTCTCTCAAAAGTATGAATATAAGAAAAAAAATTATTGACATTTTTAACACGAAGAAAATATAGATAGCTTCCAAGTTTGAGTTTCAGGAAAGTTCTGCAAAAAGGGTAGATGAAAAGCTTAAGTATCGTGAGGGCACAGTAATTCTATTTATTGCTTCATCAACTTGAAGCCTAAAGCCAAACTGTCATTCTGTCAGATAGGCAAACTTCCCCGGAGGTAAAGCTGAACTTCGTGTACCTCAAAACGAATGCGAACCACTGAGCGGTACCAAACTTAAGAATAGTTTTGCATTTTCAGCACCTCTAACCATAAAATGTTGGAGTTGATTTTGAAGATAAGATGCCTAATTTAAACAGGATATAAATGTTCCTTTCTGATTGGATAGTGTAAGAAAATATATGGGTATTTTGACCAGATCTGGGCAGTGCTTATAAGGAGAGGTTACAGTTCTGACCCCCCAGCTTCGTCAGCATATTACCGCATTCAGAGTATTGGTTAGCTGTCATCTCCTCCCCAGTCTAGACGCTATGCTGATGGCCTGACTTTCCAACAAAATCCAGTCTGTGAACTCATTCTGTAATGGGATCCATGGGCCAATAGTGTCTGCAGAAAAACAACAAAAAAATTTGTAGTGTCCTGCTAATGTTTGGAAATTAAAATCAGGACACTTTCCAGGAAAATGCTGGGTTTTAAAAGGTTCTAAATCTTATCTGGTCCACTGGCTACTCCCATTGTTGCCCAACCCACTTTCTTTTTAAATATTTATTTATTATTTGGCTGCACCGGATCTTAGTGGCAGCATGCAGGATCTAGTTCCCTGACTAGGGATCGAACCCAGGGGCCCTTGCATTGGGAGGTCTCACCCAACCCTATTCTTAATTTACCGTCTTCCTCCTAGAGACATTACTGATTGAAGAGAAGGCCTCTTGTGTCAGCTTTCCCCACACTTGTTCTTGGAGCCCAAGACCAACTGAAGATTAGGACACTGTGGAATGATTGGTCCTGCAAATTTGGAGAGACCTTAGAAAATTGCTAAATTGGATGAGTTTATATTTAATTCCCGGGGGGGGAAATGAATCCAACAAAGAGGGCTCTTTACTCGGTCAGGGTGTGAAGCCCTGCAGGTGCGGTATGTCTGTGTTGTCAGGGCTCCCAGGGCTCCTCCGCCCTCCCTCCATGTGGTGTGGGTGGTGCTCCTCTGTCCTGCTTCTCGCTTCACTCTCCCTGCCGCCCCCCCACCCCAGGACATCACTGGCCTGGCTTTTTCTGGTAATTGAGAAAGTTTGTGCTGAGCCCGTTTTCATCTAGTTCTCTTTGTGGCAAAAGGCAAATGTGTTTGAGACAACTGTAGCAATCAAAGTGTAGCCTGGAAATATGGACCAAGATTTTTCTCTGGTCAGAACTGATCAAAACTGGTGGGTGTAGAAATCCAACTGATTACATTTTCCATTCCATTCTACCCAGAGGGCAATAAAAGTACCCTTTGAATGAAAGCATGGATGACAACTGAAGAGACTTAGCATGCATGCATGCAGAGATAGACATGTTTTAATCTTATAGTCTCACATAGGTTAGGAATAGAGTCTAGAGCCTGGCCTGCAAGCTCTCTGCCTTGAGTACATGACTGAGCATCCCTGTGCCTCAGTTTCTACATCTGTACGAAAAGGATACAGGAGTACTTACCTCATAGGATTATATTGAAGATTACACATAGTAGAATTTAATGTGTGTGCTCAGTCATGTGTGACTTTTTGCAACCCCATGGACGGTAGGCTGTCAGGCTGCTCTGTCCATGGAAATTTTCCCGGCAAGAATACTGGAGTGAGTTGCCATTTTCTCCTCCAGAGGATCTTCCCGACTCAGGGCTAGAACCCTCATCTCATGTCTCCTGCATTGGCAGGCAGATTCTTTACCACTGCTGCTGCTGCTGCTAAGTCGCTTCAGTCGTGTCCGACTCTGTGCGACCCTGTAGACGGCAGCCCACCAGGCTCCGCCGTCCCTGGGATTCTCCAGGCAAGAACACTGGAGTGGGTTGCCATTTCCTTCTCCAATGCATGAAAGTGAAAAGTAAAGTGAATTCGCTCAGTCGTGTCCGACTCTTAGCGACCCCATGGACTGCGGCCCCCCAAGCTCCTCTGTCCATGGGATTTTTCAGGCAAGAGTACTGGAGTGGGGTGCCATTGCCTTCTCCGTCTTCACCACTAGTGCCATCAAATTTAATAGTTAGGTATTATTATTATCTGCCTTTCTTTTACATTTTATATGTTTGATTTTAAGAGGTTTTCAATTGCTCTTGAGACATTTTTATACAACTTCCATAGTTTTTCTTCAGGTTATAGTTGACTCTTCCTAGAAAGCAATGGGTTATCATGGATTAGTATATACTCAGTTATAATTAATGTTAAGTGAATCTCATGATTAAACTCTTCAGTTATATAGAATTACTTACAGAACAAGTAATCAAATAACCAAGTGCACCTATATATATATGTATTCAGTCATTCATTTGTTAGCAAGTATTTATGGAGCACAGAGTGAGTCATACTTTTCTGGACCCTAGGAGTTTAGAACATGTCAAAGTCCTCACTCGCACATGCTTGTGTTCTAGTGAGGGAGACAGACCGTTAGCAAGTAAATGAACAAGTAGACAATAATCATTTCTTTTCTTTTTAAAAGGGTGGGTGCTCTTCTTTATTTTAAATATTTATTTACTTGGCTATGTTGGGTCTTAGTTGCGGCACATGGGATCTAGTTCCCTGACCAGGGGTCAAACCTAGATCCCCTGCATTGGTAGCACGGAGTCTTAGCCATGGGACCACCCAGGAAGTCCCTAGACATTTCAGCCAGTGCTAAGTGCTATGAAAAAAAACATTAACAGGACGCTGTGCCAAGAGCCAGAGTGGGTATGGATAGAAGGGCTATGAACGGGGTCTCTTGAGGAAATTAAACTTACTCTGATTTAAATGACAAGAGGAAGTTATCAGCACTGTTTGGGGAGAGAAAAACACTTCCCCTGAGGGTATCAGCTAATAGTGGGGAGAGCTGCTGCAAGAGGCCTGAGGTGGCAAGGATTTTGCATGATCGGAGGGCAGGAATAAAGCTCAGGCAACTGAAACAGTCATGTTGTCCCTGTGTAACACTGTAGAAGGTGGAGGTTCACACACCTGCCCAAGGTTGTGGACAGAATAGAGTCAAGAACTGAACTCACAGTGGACACATCCCTAGTTGAATCACAACGTGTTTGCTCATTTTGGAAAACTTGGTATAACCTATTTTATTTTGACTTCTGTCGAACATGCCAGAGTAATGTCATGTCACAGCATACATCCTTCATATAGCTCCAATCATCAACTTATAGCCAATCTTGTTTCATCTGTTCTTATGTCTTTAATTTTTCATTTTTAATGCTTGATTCAACATAGCAACATTTATTAATACCATATACTAGATATTGTATTCTATGAGTATATGAAAGTAAGCCCAAGTCTTTTCTCAGCATCTCATGATCTAAAAGGAGATACACCCATACACATACACACACACACACAATGCTCAGTGACTGGTATAAACCAAATATAGTGGGTACACAGAATAGAAGCAATTATTGCTTTTCTGAGAGGTGGAGGAAAAAGGAGTTTGGGGACTCACAGAGGAAGATTGTAGAAGATGGAGATGGGAGGAAAGATAAGGGTAAAGGAAAAAGTGGAGAGCCTTTAGGAGGGCAAATGATTGGAATTTAGGGTATTTAGGGAGTGGTTGTGAAGTTAGAAACGTGGGTTGGGCCACATCCTGAAAAGCTTCAGCCATCACTTTAAGAAATTTAAATTTTATCAATAGTGGGGAACAGTGCAATGATATTAACAAAGATCTAGGATGATTGGATCAGTATTTATGGTAATAATGCCAGTGACAGTGTGGAGCATAGATTTGATCTCCCAATCTATGAGCCTGAGAGGGAAACTAATTTGGAGTCTGGGCAGATGAACATTAGATTTTACTTGAACAAATGAACCTGAGAATAGGCAAGATAAATGAAATACCAAGTAGAATTGCATAATTGTGGAATCACAGAAGTAGGCTGAAGAAGTGAATCAGATAAGGGCTTCTGGAGAAGATGGCTTTTGACCTTGATCTTAGATATGAAAATATATATGGAAAATGAAGGGAGTGATTGCAGTATTAGAGAGGAACATGTTCAAAAGCAGAAGGCTACAGAATCACAAGGACTGTTTAGGAACTCTCATGGAGGGGCATGAATCCAGCCAGCTAGCTAGCATGCTGTTAGTATCGTTAGTAGTTTCAGCAAGAGGTGGTGAAGGCTTGAATGAATCCAGAGACAGGCAGTTGGGGCAGGACTTGGTGACTGATGAGATGTGGAGGGTGAAAGGGAGAAAGTTGCAATCTTAGGCTTCTAGACTGAAAGTATTTTTAAAGGTACAACATTTAACAAGATAGAAAGCATAAAGGCAGGTTCACAAGGAAAGATAATTTGTATATTTGTATACATGCTTAGCATGTTGCCTGTGGAACATTTGTAAGGAAATGCCTGGGAGGTGTTCGAAAATTCAGGTATAGAAAGTACATTTGGAGTCTTCAGCAGCAAGTGAAGAGAAGCTGAAGCTAATGAAATAGTGACTACATGATAGTGTTTTCCTTTTTGTAATGACAAATCAGGTGTAACCAAATCCTTTATGAAACATCTCATTTTGTTCAATATAGGTTAGAACATGACCGTCAAGATAGTGATGTTTTTGTGTATTGATTGCTATCTCGGATGATAAAACCAGCATCTTGCAGAGCTGTCTCTGTTTTCCCACATGACATTTATAACGATCTTCTGTTATGACAGTAATTTATTAAGAGAACAGTAATTTATTAAGAGAACAGTAATTTGGTTGCGGATGCTAGAGCTGCTTTTGATCATAAACATGACTGTACCATATTCACTTCACTGAATAGAGTTGTGTTTCTCTACCACATCACAGAGTTTCTGTTTCGTATTTCAGGTTTCATCGTCCATAATGAAGCATGAGACTGTTGGGAAAGAGACTGATCATCTTGGGGGGAAGCCTCGCTTCCTGAAAACCTGATATTGCACTGGGATTTGAATGTGTGTGTTTCTGTTTAACTTGTGGTGAAGGAAGCGTGTGGAAAGTGCTCCCCACTTGTACAGCCCGGGTGGGCCAACCAGCAAAGGGGATGGTTCAGCATCCCAGCTGTTCAGCAACCCTGCTGTCCAGCATGTGGACTGATGGTAAGGGACACCATGTTTATGCCAGTTATTCTTCATCAGGAGTTTTAATCAAAGAAGATGAGCAGAAGACAATCGCTGTTGCCAGAAAGCCACATTTGAGAGTGTGGGTTAAAGAATGGGGAATGGAATTTCTGAGCACTGGAAAGGGTTGTGGGGGCGGGGGAGGGGGAGGGGGGTGATGAAAATCAGAAAGCAAGAGAAATACTTCATTATGTTAATGAAAAAAGGAAATAGAAGCATAAATGTATTTTTGAAGAGGCTTTGGGTAATTGAGAACTTATTAAGGAATTTTGGAGCTTAATCACTCAATGTGGATTTCTTAGACCTGATCCTAGAAGAATATTCTTGTTTCACCATTATATTGGTACAGCGTAGTACCATTATTTTCTTGTCATTGTGCCAGTGAATCCAGTTGCCAGAAATAAGTCTGAGTGTTCTCATGTATCTTTTTCTTAAATGCAAGAGGCTTTTACTGACTCTTAATAAGCATGCTTACCCAAATTTTGTTGCATGCTTAGTAGCATAGCTATACATACACACTTTACATTCTTTTAAATCCTCCTTACCTAATGTACCAATCTTCCACAAGGATAACAGGACTGGGAATAAAGATGTAATGCGACCCTATAAATCTGTAGCAAGCTTTAGAAATGAATCTTTTGGTCTTTCCCTAGCTTAATTATCTCCAAAGTTGAAATAGTCCTACTTGATTTAAGGAAGATACTATCTACAATCATGGCACCTTTTTAAAAAGTCTGAATCCAAAGTTAAACTTAAGCAAAATACAGGTGTTCTGCCAGCAGTTGGCTCTGAATGGGAATGGAAAGAACTACTTAGTTTTCATGCTGCATTAAGTTGGATTGCTGCTATTAAAAAAAAGCACATGGCTTAAAAAAAAAAAAAACAACTCACCCAAAGACTTAAAAAAACAGAAAATGTCTGTTAAGTTGTTAAGTAAGGAGAACCTCGTTTGGTATTTTAAGAGTCTGCAAATTGCATCCATAAATACAGAACTGACTTTCAGTACAAAAGGATCAGTGAATTAAAGTTACAAAAGATTTCCCCATGAGCCTACAGTCAATATTGTTTACATTAAGAAGCCATTATTGTCATCTTGCTATTTTCCATGGAGTCATGGCATAGCATGGCTTCCGCTCCCAAGTACCTATGACCACGTGTAAATACTACCTTGCATCTAATTGTTCTTTCACAATTATTTTGTGCCCCTTTTATTAAAAACACATATGATGTAGAACAACACGACAAGATCTAAAGAGACTATTTTATTCTCGGAGTTTGGAATACGATTTTCTGAAGTGATTCTGGTTCATTGTATGGAAAACTGTAATTTTCTGTTCAACCAAAAGCAAACATTTAATCTAATGGGTAAATGTGGGTCCTGCCATTCCTTTATATTTTAAAGAATCACTTAAAATTGGATTTGTAAGAAATAAAAAATGTCATCCCACTTGGCCTATTACAAAAAGCCAGGACCATTTTTAACTTAAGAAAAGTAGCTGGCATCATTGCATCTCTTGCTGTACACAGCTGTGTGCATTAATACAATAAACCTAGAATTTTGCACTATTGTCCTTTCTTTGATAGAATAACTTATTTTTGCTTTGAAAAAATTTTTCTGCATGTCCTAGTGTCTTTAATCTGGTTGAAATTTTGTTCATTTCATAGTGTTTTAATCCAGCCGTAGATATTAACTATGTTCCAGGTTTTTTTGCTGAAGTCATGTTTTTCCTTTTGTATTGTTTTATTGTCATTTTAGTGTCTTAGAAAAATACCAAGGCGTGTAATGTTATTTTAATTTTCTATACTTATAATCTTAGAACATTGTTTTGATTTCTAGTCACAAGTCTCCTATAAAAATGGCAAATATAAGACATTTATCACTGTTTTATCACTCAAGATGCATGTCATAGAAAGTCTCTATTTGGTTGATAAAAGGAACAATTTTTCCCCCCTAGCAGTACATGTGATATAATTTTTTATTCCCTATAGTGAGATGCACTTAGTACAAAAAATAAGACTCTGAAAAAGAAAATGAGATTCTGGGTCCTCAATATATTATTTTCCTTCTATGATATGTCAGATTTATGAAATACCCATACTTTCTCTTCTACTGATTGATGTGTCTAGGGAAAAGTCTTAAACTTTTCTTTTTTTTTTTTTTAGAAAATTTAAAAGTCAAAAAAAAAAAATTAACCACTACTAGTTTAAGAATTGAAACCATGAATTATTTCATTGGAATGATCTTTTAAATAAAAAGAATGGAAGGATTATGAGCTAAGCTACATTCACAGAATGAAGTTCTGTTTTAATAGCTAATTTTAAAAGGCAGAAACACTGCATATCCACATCAGCAGCCCATCCAGAGGTCTCTTGCAAAGCAGCTCTGGAAGGATACAAGGATGTGGACCAGCCGCCATAGAATTATGTATCTGCCTAGTGCCAGCATTTCTGCAATCCAGCCAGTAAGCTGTGGTTCTGTAAAAATAAATGTGTGTGTGTGAATTGGGTTGTTCCAGTACAAAATCAGGGTTTTTCCTATTTAATGTGCAACATTAGGCTGACAAAGAAGTGGTTTTTCTGAGTCCCTAAGATATGATTAAAGAAGAAAAACAAGTCCATCTCCAGAAAAGTTCAGGCATGAAAGAACTAGACAGACTAGTTCGGTTTTGTAAAAGCCAAAGTGGTCATTTCCATCTTTTTTAAAATGGAGAAAACATACCTTAACGTTAAGGTAATAAGAAGATGCCATGAGCTTTAGCATTATCTTCATGGTCTGACAAAATTATTTCTCTGATGATTAGTGTTAATTTTAGGCAGCCTTGCCTGATAATTTCCTATATGTGTGAAATAGCTTGCATTTTTTTTTGTTCAATATAGTTTACCTTTATGATAATTCCTAAAATCTATAGTAGAGAACTAGTTTGGATATTTGAACAGCTGTTTCAAATTGAGGGGAAAACACATTCTATTTGGTTTGTCCAGAAAAATCTACTTTCTGCTTTCATTTTCATGTCCTATATTAGCATATTGATTGTGATCACGTATCTTTCTCTTACATTAGTAAATATATTGTGTTAGGAGAAACTTGTGAAATGTCAGTGAAAATCTTTTTAAGGAAATAGAGGAACTGAATACACTCCTTAATAATCATCAAATATTGAAAATGAGAGATAAGTCCTTAAAACTCATAACTCAGGTTTTACAACCTGTAGTTAATTCAGTGCTGCACTGGCATTTAAGAAAAACTACAATAGCTTGCACCTACGAGAGAAAAGTCTGCACTAACACTGCATATCCTAATGTGTACCACATTTTAACACAAAACAGGCATTGTATTTATCCTTAATAGAAGCAGACACAACTGTCACAAATTATACTGCATTCACAATAGAAGAAAGCAACCTTGTCTATCACATACAGTGTCTCCACATTTAAACAGCTCTTCAGAAACGTCAGAGTACTTCTTTAAGTGGTTCCAGCAGCACATTTTACACCTAATGAGAAATCTTCAAAGGAAGGTAAGATGGAATCAAGCTAGTGTAAGACATAAACTTATGTCATTTCATCAGTATGGTAGCCTTAAACATTCCTAGATACAATCATATTATGAAGCCTAACCTTACTAATGAAAATATATATATTTTGAGACAAGAATTAATTTCTTCACATGGTTAGAGAATGTCATAAGCACTAAGGAACCACTAAGATAACGACTTATTTACAAAATTTTCCCTTGGCCACTTGAACCAGCTAGTCTTCCACTGTTGCGTGTTTAAGTGTCTGTCATAGTATTTCACTTGCCAACGCAGAATGAACTTTTCCAGCTGAACTATTTCCTAGAGGGGAATGCAACAGCAAAAGTAATCATCAAATTAATAGGACCATCTTTCTGAGAGAAAGCACATCTCCAGACAGAGGACACCCAATTTTCAAAGAGCGGCATGAGGTGCTATTATAATTTGTTAGTGATCAAAGGGTGGTAGAAATAGGGTGGAATACTCCCAGACCATTCTCGTTTTCACTTTCTGCTTACTTTCTGTAACCATTAAGCTTAAACTCTTTGTGGAAATGGCAAACCACCAGTAGCATTTCTAGAAAACAACCCCAAAATAGTCCACTTGTGCTTTTTTGAAGAAAGAAAATTAAGAAACCCTATTGTATACACGGTAAGATTTCTGGCACCAAAAAAAAAAGAGAGAGAGAATCCTATAGCAGCTATTTGCACTGGAGGCCAGCCTCCAACGCAAGGGTCATTTTTTAGCCATGCTGGGATTTACTACAGAAACAATGCCATTTAGCTGGCATAGCTGTGCATGTAAGCAGAGCACTCCATCCGTGTTTCTCAGTAGGGCTGCTGCTGGCATTTGAGCTGGGCGATTCTTTGTTGTACAGAAATGTCTCACGCATTGCAAGATGTTTACTCTCCCAGGCCCTTGCTGACTAAATGCCAGTAGTATGCCCAACTGTTGTAAATACTAAAAGTAAAAAGCCCTCCCCCATGTTCTAATGCCCTTCTGGGAGGGCAGTGCCACCTCCCTTAAATACCACTGTCTACTGCAATTTGAGGGCACAGGAAAAAGTGTCTATCTCAAAACCTCATCTTGACTGCCTTGCATTTCTTTGGGCCCTGAATAATTTTTCCCTCTGTCATTTTCTTGCCTTCCGCATCTAGCCTTCTGATGGCAACTTTAGTTTTCCAGTTCTTCATGGAGGAGGTTATTGGGTAGGCTTGGCAGTTCCAACAGGCATCATCACTTGGTTAGTCCCTGTAATGTAAAGGACAGAGTTCACATGAAGCACGCTTTTTTTTTTTTTTTTGCCTCACAATTTTACCTCACAACTACACTGTTGGTCGTAGCCCTAGCCAGTGTCATGAGGATCACTGCATGGCTTAACCACAAACACAACTGCTAACTATCCACACATAAACAAAACTGGTGGTCTCTGAAAATCACCATTTAGGTTTCACCTAGTAAACTGCATCCCATGAGTTCCTAAACAGTCTCATTTATCCTGTTAAAGAAGCATTTCATTAACATGCAAATGCTTGCATTTCCTCTGCAGAGACAGTCATGCAGTTCAACTTTTAGATTTGTGAATACTAAATTATGAAGGAAAGAAGGGTGAGCTGTGGATTGCATGCATATTATCCTCCATACTTCAATGACTGTCATTCACAAAACAGGATGAGTTTTACCTGGGTGAAATATTATTATATTAACTATACATAAACATATGTGTCCTCTTTGTAACTTTTTATAATCAAAACTGAATGATAAATGTATCGTGAAATAATTGGGTGAGTTGTGACTAATGGATCAAATTAAGTTAGCTACTATAATTTTTTTTCAATATTAAAATTTCTAAAATCTTTTTTGAAGCAGAGTAACTCAGCCAATAAAAGTGGTTATATTGTGAACTTTAAGATGGTGCTTAAGAATTCTTGTTAAATACCATTTTTTTTTTTTTTTTAAGAATAAATTGAAGGGAGTAAATGAGGCAGAACGCCACTCCACCCTCAGGTCAATTTTGTGCTGTGTTAAAATGCCAATAACATTTGTGCCACTTGCCAGTTTGGGGGGCTTTTCCCTTACTGGATGTTTTGTTATAGTTTGACTGTGTATTACATTGCTTAGAGAGCTTCCACATGAAGAAGTCACCATGGCAGTACCAGCTAGCATTCATAAGCAACCTGAATGAATCTAGGGTCAAACCACTTGCATCACTAAAAATATAGGCACTAATTTTTTATTTTTATTTTTAAAAATATTTCTTCTGTGGCTTAGAGATGTGCCAATGCATTCAAAACATTCTGCACCAATTTCACCAGATGGAGTACCTACTAAAAATTCAACCTAGTCATTTTTTTTTCTGTGTTAACAGTGAGGTTTAAATAAAGAACTATATGCATTCTTCTGTTATTTCAAGCTTTGGTGAAAGTGATAAGAATGGTAAGCTGTGATCGTTATCAGGCTGACTGATTTCTAATTTCCAGTGAGTGATCTTAACCTACATGTTACACAGGTGTAATATCTGTGACTGTAAATAACTGGAACTGTATACTGATTAACATGACAGTTTCTCTTTTTTGTGTGTTGTTCTGAAACCTGTACTGTATTATAGTATGTGGGTATAAATATCTACAAGTATACACACATATGTATATGTAATTCCACTATTGTAACCTGAAAGAAAGACTATGTATTATCTTTTTTATTCTGTATTGGTGTTTGTGTTATTTAAAAAGCAAAATTTTGCTCTGTGTAGTTGTATGATATTATAGTATGCTTTGCCGTGCACAATTCCAAGTGCCTTAGAACATTGTTTAGCTTTCTTAAGTATATATAAATGCATATATGTATAAAATTGGGAAAAGTTACCTCAATAAAATCATTGGGAAATCCCAGCTTTAGTTTGTTCCAATTTCTGTTGTGTTCAGACAGGGCTCCGTATTTCTAAATTAAAAGCTCAGAGTCCATACCTGTAAAGTAAGAATAAGATAGCTTTTCTAATTGCCTGTAATTTCAACTCCACCTGATTTAAAACTTTTTGTATGCAAGTCCTCATGGTTTGTACCTTTAATTAAAAATATCTGTCTAAAGAATTACTGCTTTAAACAGCAACTTACAGTTTATTTTTACATTTTATTTAAAAATAAGCTGTCTTTTTATGTCTGTCTTTTCTATATCTGAGGAGATTTGAAAATGCTATTTTCATTCACATTATAATGTGTAAAAAAATAAGATAGTCCCTTTAGAGTTAGTAATATAGAAAATAAACAGATTTCCTCATTATGCCTACTATTTAATATGTTTACAAGCAAGGAGAGAGCTTGGGAATGTATTTTGACTAGAAAAGGAATTGCAATATACTTTTTCTGTTTCTCAGCAGTGGTTAAAAATTATATGTGAACCTCCCTCATGCTCTAAGACAAGGGCAAAGGTATGAGATGGAAGCTGAAAAGCAATTTTGTGTACCTTTATGACAAATGTCCCTCTAGTCAAAGCTATGTTTTTTCCAGTAGTCATGTAGGGATGTGAGAGTTGGACCATAAAAAAGGCTGAACACCAAAGAATTGATGCTTTTGAACTGTGGTGCTGGAGAAGACTCTTGAGTCCCTTGGACTGCAAGGAGATCAAACCAGTTAATCCTAAAGGAAATCAACCCTGAATATTCATTGGAAGGACTGGTGCTGAAATGGAAGCTCCAATACTTTGGCCACCTGATGCAAAGAGCCACCTCATTAGAAAAGACCCTGATGCTGGGAAAAAATGAAGGCAGGAGGAGAAGGGGATGACAGAGGAGGAGAAGGGGATGACAGAGGATGAGATGGTTGGATGGCATCACCAACTCAATGGACATGAGTTTGAGCAAGCTCTGGGAGATGGTGAAGGATAGGGAAGCCTGCTGTGCTACAGTTCCATGGGGTCACAAAGAGTTGGACATGACTGAGCAACTGAACAAAACAACCCTAGAGGGAGGACTTGTAAGAGAAAAGATCGGGACCAAAAAAATACAGTAGGTTTAAAAACTGGACCCAAGTATGCTATTAAAACTCAGGGGTGCATCTTCAAGGTAGGTGTAGTTCAACAACCACTTTTCATTTTTCTCACACAAAACCAGGTTCTACATGGAACCATTACTTTCTTTTTTCCTCGTAACCAAAATGTTTTATTTCAGGTTTGTAGGCTAAGGGAAAAGAGCCAAAAGAATCAGTAATGGAAACATTACTTTGTGAAACCTAACAGAAGGACTGCCCCAGTGGTTTAGACTGCACTTCCGGTGCAGGGGGTGTGGGTTCAAGCCCTGATCTGGGAACTGAGATCCCACATGCTGTGCAACACAGCCAATAAATAGATAAGATAAAACTGAATGGAGGTAAGAGACAATTTTCTCATTTTCTGCAGTGCTTTCATAGCATCAAATTTATGAAGTTTTATTAAATTTGACTAAACTCTTTGTGGGACCTAAACTCAGACATGGCATGGAGTTGCTGCCAAGCACTGCTGTCCGGACAACCCAAGAGCTTGTCCAGTTTGTGAACTTTGAAGTCTGTCCTGTAAAAAGTGGACGCTAGTGGTAGAATGCATAAAACTCTAGAGAAAGATTTAAAATGTAACATTTGTGTAAAGGTTTTTTGCTCTTTAGCTACAAGTGGTGCCATTTCTAGGAACCAAATAGTGGGAGAAAAATTTCAGTCCCTCCTAAAAGGATGAGTGGGATGTTACAAAACAGAAGAAAATTCCAACTGGAGAGAATGATGTCAACAAAGTAATGCTGAAAGAGTCCATGCTGTATTTGGGGGGAAAATTGGTCTCATTCAATTTGAGTGAAAAATAAAAGGAAGGTAGTGTGAAACTAGCCTGTGGTGAAACTGCAGAAGATCTTGAGGGCTAAGGCCCCTGGGAGGTATTGAATAGGCAGCAGAGACTCATTGGAAAATTCTGAGTCAGAATAATATGAGAGTTGTCTTTAAGAAAGAATAATATGGTAGCAAGATTAATAAAGGTTGGAGAAGACTCAGTGAGGCAATGACCAAGATTTCAAAGGAATCACGGACTAAACTAAAGAGGTAACAAACTTATTAAACTGTGGGAAAGGATCATTTATGGCTTGAATTTGAACTGCTGAGTATACCTACAAGAACAAATAGGGGCAAATTATTTTCTACGTTGAGTACTCCCTACTCCAGATTGTCTGACTTGGGCCAACCAAAGTTAAAAGTTCATCCAGGAACACACCATTAGGTCAACGAGCACTGAAAATGCCAGTTCTTTTCTCTCTAGAGTGTTTATTCAATTATGAAAAGTTAGCATCTACAGCTACATGCCAATAGATATACAGTTGGATCCGTGACTCTGAAAGTCAGGGAAAAGGTCTGGGCTATAGACAGGAAGATGAGACTCATCAGCACATGTAACGGAAGTTGTGGAAAAGGATAAAAACACCCCCATAGACAACGTGGCCTAAGACTATTAAGAAAAAGTGCTGCTAAGTCGCTTCAGTCGTGTTCGACTCTGTGCGATCCCATAGATGGCAGCCCACTAGGCTCCTCTGTCCCTGGGTTTCTCCAGGCAAGAATACTGGAGTGGGTTGCCATTTCCTTCTCCAATTAAGAAAGTACTACAATGAAATTTTAATAAACTATTTCTTCATCACCTGACTTTGTCTCCAAGACTGTAAAATCATTTTGTTTACACATCATCTGAGTGCTTTAAACACAACTGAAACGTACCAAAAAACACTCAAAAATCACTTTATAATTGGAAAGATATAGTAAAGAAAATTAATTTGGATTAATCTTTCCAAAGTGTATCCACCAATGAAATGTATGTACTTGTGACTCTAAGAACAGGAGTCAGTAAGCAGAAAGCCAAGCAATATCAATGTGCAGTTAAAAAGAATTTTAAAGAACATACAATTACTATGGACTAGAAGCAAGTAAAAAATCTATGCATGTAATTTAAGTGACATGAAAGGTACCAGAAATGAAAGGAAAGCAAAAGGATTAGGATTCCAGGAAGCCGATAGTTTGGGTCAAGATGCAAGATTACAGATTCCTATGATGTGAATGTGAAGTGAGGCAAAGAACATACTCACCGACAAATCTCAGATGCTGAAGGCCCTAGTTTCAGGAGCTGGTGATGCTAAGGCAACAATGATGATAGGTAATAATTACACTTAGCTGAGATGAGAACGATTGCTCACCTTCATGGAGCACTGATCACAAGCCATGCACAGGTCCATGCATTTCACGTGTGGTTTCTCACTTAACCCAACAACAATCCCATGAGGTAAGTGTTAATAATATTCTCATCCCATTTTACATTCAAGTCAGTAAACTGAACGTGTCTTGCCCCAGGTTATACAATAAGAGTAAAACAGAGGCCAGAAACCAATTTCAGCTAGTATACCAAGTATATTACTATTATTATTCAATATTATAGGGGGAAATTTGTGCTTCAGTGGAAAATGATGCATATTTTTAGACAAGCAAACCCATCCAATTCTGATTTGACTTGCTTTGTCTCAGTGTTTATAATAAACCTCTCATAGTGCTATGGTCTGGCAGATCTAAGATACTTCAGGTAAAGTGTCAGAATGTTACTTCATTTAAACAAGTATTTATGGGTGTACCCGCCAGGCACTATTTTAGGTCCTGAAGATAGATAAGGTAGTAAACAAAACAGATCAAAACCTTCACTCATGAAGCTTAATTATACTGAATGTGTAGCACATAGGAGTGTTCTGTATTGATAGTATCCCTGTTACAAAGCATTATTCCAACACAAGTTCTATGATCCTAAATTGTCTGTAATTTTCACTGTAATAAAAGTATAATATTCTATGGAAATTTATAATAGCAATGCATGGGGTGCTCAGATATGTCTAACTCTTTGTGACCCCATGGACTGTAGCCTGCCAGGCTCCACTGTCCATGAAATTTTCCAGGCAAGAATACTGGAGTGGGTTGCCATTTCCTCCTCTGAGGGATATTCCTGTCCCAGGGATGGAACCCATGTCTCTTGCACCTTCTATATTGGCAGTCAGGTTCTTTACCACTGCACCACCATAGGTAGGATATAAAGACACATTTCAAGGAAACTTAGACTTTGGAAAGACACCAGAAATTGGGAAGAGGAAGTACAAATTTGAAGAAAGGCCTGCTGATAAAACTTGACCACACTACCATCCTCTTTTGCCCAGGAACAGCTCTGAGAGTGGGCCAGCACCCATCTGAAATCTTGTGGTGGTGATGGGTAGATGTGGGGGTGGTTGTTTAGTTGCTAAGTTGTGCCTGACTCTTGCCACCCCATGGGCTGTAGTCTGCCAGGGTCCTCGGTTCATGGGATTCTCCAGGCATGAAATACTGGAGTGGGTTGCCATTTCTTTCTCCAGGGGATCTTCCTGACCCAGGAATCAAACCCTGATCTCCTACATTGCAGGCAGATTCTTTACCTACTGAGCTACGAGGGAAGCCCTAAGGAGATATGCTTATAGCCTTTGCTTAAACTATGACCAAATGTTTGAGGGATAGCTTGAAAAATAATAAACATTAGTTTCCACCTCCTAAGCTAAGGTATGCAAACACCAAAGAGATTCTGAATATATTAGTCTGAATGCCTCGACTGTCAACAGAGGCGGGGGAAAGGTTGTTAACTGGATGTTTGAACACAGTTCATTAAGTGGAAAATAAAGACCTGATTAAGCCTAAGTGCTACCTAGAATAGCAAGGCCCCATTTCATGAGAAATGCTGGACTGGATGAAGCACAAACTAGACTCAAGATTGCCAGGAGAAAATATCAATAACCTCAGATATGCAGATGACACCACCCTTATGGCAAAAAGTGAAGAGGAACTGAAAAGTCTCTTGATGAAAGTGAAAGAGGAGAGTGAAAAAGTTGGCTTAAAGCTCAACATTCAGACCACTAAGATCATGGCATCTGGTTCCATCACTTCATGGGAAATAGATGGGGAAACAGTGTCAGACTTTATTTACTAAAATCACTGCAGATGGTGACTGCAGCCATGAAATTAAAAGATGCTTACTCCTTGGAGGAAAAGTTATGACCAACCTAGATAGCATATTCAAAAGCAGAGACATTACTTTGCAGACAAAGCTGTCTAGTCTAGTCAAAGCTTTGGTTTTTCCAGTAGTCATGTATGGATGTGTGAGTTGGGCCATAAAGAAAGCTGAGCACCAAACAACTGATGCTTTGAACTGTGGTGTTGGAGAAGACTCTTGAGTGTCCCTTGGACTGCAAGGATATCCAACCAGTTCATCCTAAAGGAAATCAGTCCTGAATATTCATTCGAAGGACCGATGCTGAAGTTGAAACTTCAATATTTTGGCCACCTGATGTGAAGAACTGACTCATTTGAAAAGACCCTGATGCTGGGAATGAGTGAAGGCAAGAGGAGAAAAGGATGATAGACGATGAGATGGTTGGATGGCATCACCGACTCCATGGACATGAGTTTGAGTAAGCTCTGGGAGTTGGTGATCGACAGGGAAGAGTGGCGTGCTGCAGTCCAAGGGGTCGCAAAGAGTAGGACACAACTGAGCGACTGAACTGAGGCTCCTCTGTCGCTAAGGCAACCAGCTCTGCGTCACACCCAAAAAGGGAACTTGAAATGTCGGGGACCCAGGAGAGTGGCCACCTTTCTTTTGTGTAATTTATTTGTGTGTTCTGTTTGTCTTGTTTCCGGCGAGGAATAGGCAGGAAATACAACTGTCAATGGGGATGCTAGATCCGTGGCTTCTGTTCTCAGCAGAGGGCGATATAAAAGCAAGTTCGCCCATAAACAGCGACCCCCTTTCGCGCCTCATCTCGCACAAGCGCCCACGACGCCCTTCCCCAGCTGATTTCATTACGGACAGAAAAGCCCCGCCCTCCCGGGAGTGGAAGCAGCCCCACCCACCAAGAGCTTCTCGCGATCCTTGAGCCGGCGTGAGCTTTGCGTAATTTCCGGTCGTGATCCTTCAGCCTGTCGGCGATTGGTCCGTTTCCGCTGAGTGTTTTCCAGCCGGTTCCTGGAGCCGCACGTGTGGAGTGGAGTGAAGACTGGGCGGTGAGCTGATTCTCAGAGGCGTTCGGGAGATACCGTGTCACCTTCCGTCCGACTAGGCGAGTGCTGTCGTCCCTGTTTGGCGTGAGCGCCGCGCGGCTGCAAGCATGGTAAGTAGGAGTTGGGGCGCCCTGGTTTGGCAGAGGCCAGGCTGGGCCCCCTAAGCCAGTGGCCTCTGTATCCTGGAACTGGGGTGGCACTTCCGAAGGTGAAGGCAGGCGGCTTTTGGCCCATTGTCCCGGTTTGGGTCACCCTCACCACCGCGGGCATAGTTTGCAGTTTAGAGTGGGGCTTCTACGGCCTAGCGTGCCTGTGGAGTAGACAGAAGAGGATGGCCTACCCTTTACTCTCCTAGAGGCCTAAAAACCTTTAACAAAGCACACAGATGCGACACCCAGTGCTTCGTGACGTCAGGCGGAGAGGGGTTTGCTCGTCTCTCCGGTCGTTGCAGTGGCAGGTGTCTGCTCATCTGTCTACTCTGGGGAAGAGGAGCTTCTAAGACTGGGCCTACTCAACTGGAATGATCCTTCAGTTTATAAACTCGAGGTTGTGCAGTGAAACAAGAAGTAGAACGATGATGAATCCTGTATTTCAACTTCAGCTGTTGTATCATGGTTTTAATAGTTGGTACAGGAAGTGTTTCTCCTGCTTGTAACTCTTCCTCACATTTTCCTGTGGTGGACTCCCATTCTGGTTCAGACTCTCAAGGGCCTTCTCTGAGCCCCCACTTTAAAGTAACTGTTGAGTCGTTTCCCATCCCTGTGTTTCGTTTTGCTTGCCTTCACCTGAAACCCGGTTCTTGGTGATTTGCTTGTGGAGAACAGGAACTTTAACTTTCCCATTGCTATATTCCCAGCACCTGTAAGTAGGTTTGGCACGGAGTACCTCCCAAAAAAGGTTTGTTGAAGGAAGATAGTTGTTTTTTTTTTTCTTTTTTTTAACATAGTTGATGTTGCCTGCCCTGAAAGTGCAGGTTTTGACAATCTGTTGATCCTTCCCATAACTTATTGAAGATGCCTGTTTGGGGTATAATCAGTGTTTTTTGTTGTTCTGATTTATTACTGTGATTCTGTTTCTTTGAAGCCTCACAGGAAGAAAAAGCCCTTTATAGAGAAGAAGAAAGCTGTGTCTTTTCACCTGGTCCACCGGAGCCAAAGAGATCCTTTAGCAGCAGATGAGACCGCACCCCAGAGGGTTCTGTTGCCTACACAGAAGGTAGGTCCTCTTCTATAGCCAGTAAGTTTGTAGGTGGATTGTTGATTGTTTTTAATTATATTAGTCAGCTGCTGTTCTCAGATAACTGATCTTCTGGGAAACAAAATATGTGATTTAATTCTCAGTAAATATGTTTATTTTTACATCATGCATGTTTATTTTGATTGAGAGAATATTTTTATTGGAGATGTTTAAGTGAGCAGTCTTGTAGAGTAATGGAAAATATTTACTAATCCATCAGCAACAATGCTTTATGGTGTTATTTAGGACACAGCCATATGCTCAGTCTTTGCTTTCCATGAGATATTGGCATTTCATAACCACAAACTGTATTTTTGCCTCCTGGTCATCTCATGAAATGTAAAACTCATGAGTTAGCTTTAGAAAATGCAAGGGAGCTTTTAAGAGGTTGATTTGGTAATTATAAGTCAGTATACTTGTTAAGTGTGGGTAATGTGGAAGGAAGTATTGGGGAACCCAGGCATATTTAGCTTTGTTGTAAAGCCAGTTGGTGTTATGCCTTGAGAAGTTTCTTTGCATATAAATTCAGGAAATTGTACTTACCTTTCAGTGCGCCCTAGTCTTTTAATTCTCCACATAACATGGTAAAATTGTGTGTGTGTGTTTCTTGGCTTGAATTGTTGCACAGAAGTGTCTAATGGAAGGAGGAACTATTTTCATTCCATTTTAATTTTATGTGGCATCCTGTGTTTCCTGAGTTTGTCAAGAAGTCTTGTCTCATTTCTATCAGAGTGTTCATGGGTCATCTGCCCCATGTTCTGAAAGTTGTGCTCATTGGAAGGTTCCTGGGTTTTATCCTTGGAGCAGGTCCTATGTCCATTTTGTTTATTACCCTAGATAAGAGATGAAGAAAGGCGAGCAGAGCAGAGGAAGTATGGAGTGTTCTTTGACGATGACTATGACTACCTGCAGCACCTGAAGGAACCGTCTGGCCCCTCGGAGCTCGTTCCCACAAGCACCTTCGGTGCACCTCACAGGGGAGATGGGAGAGAAGAGCCTTCAGTAACTTCAGTAAGACTCTTTAGCAATTTGAGTGTGAGTGTGTGTGAAGGGCCGTGAGTGAGTAAACCATCACTTTTAAATCAAGGTAACTGTTTGAGGCAAGAATTGGTGTCAGCTAGAGAACTGAATCTGCGCTCAATAGTTGGTACTCATGGGCTCTAAGCACGGGCTTAGCTGATCCCACAGCTGGGATCTTCCAGACCTGGACTCAAACCCATGTCCTCTGCATTGGCAGGCAGATTCTTACCCACTATACTACCAGGGAAGTCCTTATTTTTAGTTTAGTATGAGTGTATAGTACATTTTCCTGGGAAACTTTTACATCACTTTTGGCACTTAAAAAAAAAAAAGACGAATATATTGGGCTTATAGACAGAAAGAAGAGATACAAAGAGCATCAATTTCACCTGCGTCTCATCGCCAGTCCTGCCATAATCTAGACTTTTTCCTTGGGGAAGAAGTGATCATAAGCTCCTCCAGTCCATATTTGTTGCTTAAGAAAAGGGTTAGGCGTCAGCATGTTATACCAAAGAGTTATTAATAATAACTGTTCACCTGATCATTCACTCACTAGGTCATAGCTCTCTTGGGAGGCCACACACCCTATTACCACATCTTTACCAGAACCTATTTCTCTACACCTTCTTCCCCAAGCCTGTTATATCCGGAGTAGGATATGTATCTTATTCACTCATTTCCTTCCAATGACCCATTGAAGGAGGGAAAGTGGCTCAATTTCTTTATCCTAAGTAATAAATGTTTTCAATTTAGTTCAGTCGGTCAGTCATGTCCGACTCTTTGCGACCCCATCAATCGCAGCATGCCAGGCCTCCCTGTCCATTAGCAACTCCTAGAGTTTACCCAAACTCATGTCCATCGAGTCAGTGATGCCATCCAGATATCTCATCCTCTTTTGTCCCCTTCTCCTCCTGCCCCCAATCCCTCCCAGCATCAGGGTCTTTTCCAAAGAGTCACCTCTTTGCATGAGGTGGCCAAAGTATTGGAGTTTCAGCTTCAGCATCAGTCCTTCAATGAACACCCAGGACTAATCTCCTTTAGGATGGACTGGTTGGATCTTCTTGCAGTCCAAGGGACACTCAAGAGTCTTCTCCAACACCACAGTTCAAAAGCATCAATTCTTCAGTGCTCAGCTTTCTTCATAGTCCAACTCTCACATCCATACATGACCACAGGAAAAACCATAGTCTTGACTAGACGGACCTTTGTTGGCAAAGTAATGT
>SJYT01062792.1:4051-19308 GCA_006410635.1 Cephalophus harveyi | reverse complement strand
GAGCATTCTTTGGCATTGCCTTTCTTTGGAATTGGAATGAAAACTGACATTTTCCAGTCCTGTGGCCACTGCTGAGTTTTCCAAATTTGCTGGCAGATTGAGTGCAGCACTTTCACAGCATCATCTTTCAGGATTTGAAACAGCTCAACTGGAATTCCATCACCTCCACTAGCTTTGTTCGTAGTGATGCTTTCTAAGGCCCACTTGACTTCACATTCCAAGATGTCTGGCTCTAGATTAGTGATCACATCATCATGATTATATGGGTTGACCATTACTTGAAACCTTTGCATTTTACACAACTACAATTTCAATTTCTTCCTAATGAAGCAGATCCTTTGTGCTCTGTTTCGGAGCTTGTACCACGCACATTTTTCTGAGTCTTATATTTCACTTAGGTTTCTCTCAATTCTCCTCGTATATGGGTAAACAGAGTTCAGCAGTGGTACTCAGTTCCTTTATCCTTGTCTTCCTCTAAAATTTCTTTAAAGTCCCACTTCTGTAGATGGCATGACCTCTGAAAAGTTCATATATCCTTAAAATTTCTGCTTTTAAGAACTGCCCTTGATACTAAGTTTGGTTACCAATAGTTGTATTGTTTTTATTAATTTCCTGATGAATAAATTGAACACTTAAAATGTGCCTGTCTCATGTGAGGTAATTCTCTAGACCAGTCAGCTGTAATAAAGGAACAAGGCGAATATCTCAGTACTGCCCCCAGGGTTAGCAGGCGAGGAGAAATCTCCAAGTGAGGGAGAAAATTAAGCAGATATTTCCATAAATGTCTAACCCAGAAGGTTTCCCTTTTGACTTTATTAACAGTGTATCAAACAAGTTATTGTTTGGCCTTCTTGTCTCACTCTGTAGTCTGTCTGGTGTATCACAGCAAGCTCTAATAATCTGGTCTAGAATTCTTCACCAAATATGAAATTCCAGCACAAGTTTATCTCAGGTGGTATGCCCATATATCCTGACAATCCTTTGCTTCCCTCATGTTCCACACTGAATCAACCATGTAGTCCTATAAATTTTATTTTCTGAAAATCGCTCCTCCCACTTCCAGTTCCAACAGCATTCTCTGTGCTTTAGTAAACAATTTAATTATCCTTTGTCTGTACTATTGAAATGGTTTAATAGTTTCTGTCCCTGATCTCATTTGTATGTGCTTCTTCCTTCAGTTCAGTTCAGTTCAGTCACTCAGTCGTGTCCGACTTTTTGCGACCCCATGAATCGCAGCACGCCAGGCCTCCCTGTTCATCACCATCTCTCGGAGTTCACTCAGACTCACATCCATCGAGTCCGTGATGCCATCCAGCCATCTCCTCCTCGGTCGTCCCCTTCTCCTCCTGCCCCCAATCCTTCGCAGCATCAGAGTCTTTTCCAATGAGTCAACTCTTTGNCATGAAGTGATGGGACCAGATGCCATGATCTTCGTTTTCTGAATGTTGAGCTTTAAGCCAACTTTTTCTCTCTCCTCTTTCACTTTCATCAAGAGGATTTTGAGCTCCTCTTCACTTTCTGCCATAAGGGTGGTGTCACCTGCATATCTGAGGTTATTGATATTTCTCCCGGCAATCTTGATTCCAGCTTGTGTTTCTTCCAGTCCTTATACATTAAGACATCTTTTCCAACACAAAAATGGTCTGTACTTTTTGTCATGGTTCTTTGTGTACAGGCTTAAACCCAAACTGTGTTAAGTCCAACACAATTTCATTCACAAGCTTCTCTCTAGTCTTGACTGTTGCTCTAATTGCCTTTATAAATCTCACTCTATCTATACTATAATGGATGTAAATAGTTCTGATATATGACGCTTCTCTACTGTTGATACATCTGCTTTCTTTTCTTGAAGAAAATCTTTGCTTTTCTTCCTTCTGGTGATAGGAATAAACATTTTAAAGACTACTCTCCTACTAAAAGCTATAGCATAATGTATCAAATATAATGATATATAACATTATATCTTATAAAGATGATCCTCTTGTTAGCTCCATTTTTACTATTGAAGAGACTAAAATATATGGAGGTTAAATAACTTGTCCACAGTCAAAATCTGGGAGCATATCAGAGCTGATATCTATAACAAAAAATGTACTCTGTTATCACTCAAGGACTTCTCTGTATTAATTTAGTGCAAAGATGTGGGGGTTAAGAAGAACTTAACTCCCAATTACATGTATAAAGTAAGTATACACCAAATGCAAGGAATTATTAAAGGAAGGTTTTATTATTTTCATGTGTTTGCTTGGGCCTTATCCTTGATTTAGAGCTCCACAAACATTGTGGCTTAATTTAAAATAGATACAATAATAGACTCAGTTAGGTAGGCAGTACATGATAACACAGAAATATGTAACAGACAGAGACACAACTCTGAAAAAGAGACAGTGGTTACTGTCTCAGTCATCTTCTTCATTAGAACAGAAGCTCGAAACAGTATATTGCAGGCCAAGCATCTCTCTCCTAGAGGGGAATATTCCACCTAAAATAGCTCCAAGGTGATTCTGGACCAATTTCAGAAATAAGAACAGTTCTTTTTCATATGGAAAAGGTAGGAGTCTTCCCTCACAGAAAGAATGCCGTGTATTTCTATTTTACCTATCGGCCAGGCAGATTGTGATAGTTTAAATTTTAGCTAAATTAATCTCATAATTATTTCACTTTTTTCCGAGATAGGGAAAAAAAAAATAGGAAAGTACTATTTTCAGTTTCTAATAAGTTTCTTAGAACATAATGAAAAAAAATTTTGAGTAAAAAATATTTGAAAAAGCACTTTAAATATGTCACACACACACACACACACACACACATATATTGTTCCGTGCTTAGTTGCTCAGTTGTGCCTGACTCTGCAACACCATGGACTCTAGCCCACCAGGCTTCTCTGTCCGTGGGGATTCTCCAGGCAAGAATACTGGAGTGGGTTGCCATGCCCTCCTCCAGGGGATCTTCCCAACCCAGGGATAGAACCCAGGTCTCCTGCATTGCAGGCCAATTCTTTATCATCTGAGCCACTGGGGAAGTCCTATATATATTACCTTTCTTTGAAATTCATGGTGTTTTCTTGGCACCTATACAAGTAGAAAAAGGTTTCTTTTTTATTTTGATGGAACACTAAACGGCAACTTTAACTTAAAGTATTTTTGTGAAGCCAGATAGCACCATTATCTAGTAGAGAATGTATTCTTGTTATATTTATTCCAGTCTTGGAATGTAAAACATCACCATATTTCATCTGTCAGAAATAAATAGACATAAGAATGTGATTTTTTTTTTTTATTGATTACTTCTAAGCACAGGCATTACAGATTTCTGGGTGGACTCGCAATGCTCTCCTTCAAGTCAATACATAGCTCTCGAGATCTACTCACTTCTATAAAATGGTCAATGTATTGTTGAGCACACTCTGAGTTTTGAAGACAGAGAGGCAGTATAGCATTTCAGTTGGAATTGTTTTGACTGGAGCGTTGGGTGATTAAGCTGGTCAGTTGTGGAAATGTATTGATTTCGTGATATATTTTCAGGAAGCAATTTTTCTTTTCTGAAACACTGTGTCATCAAGCGCTATTTAGAATTTCTTCTCTTCCCAGAGGGACATGGAATAGCTTTGAACGACTGAAATAAAGATGTAACAATGTAAAAGAAAATATTTTGTCATTGTTGTATTCAGCTCCCTAAATGCTAATACAGAATCTGCAAGTATGAATTTGTGTTTTTCTTGATTCTTAAAGGCTTATGAAGTAAATGTAATTCAGTTTATTATACATCAGTCATACCATCCAGAAAAGCACATGGGGTATGTTACAATTTTAAATTACAGCCAACACATGAAATATATGAAATGTATAGTTTTAAACCTGGAATAGAATGTTGCTTACATTTTATACTGGGTGATTTTCCCTTTTTTTCTAGATTTCTTTGCTTTAGGATTGTTCTTTAAAATTGGCTATTTTAAATGAATGGCTTCATGATATCTTTTTAAATATTTATTTTTGGAAAGAAACTGACATATATTGAGCCTACGTTATATGCCAGACACTTTAAGATTATATTTCATTTAGTAGTCATAAGAATTACTTGAAGTAGAAGTCAGTATCACCTTTTGCAGATAAGAAAAAATAAAGGTAAGACTCAAAAATATTACATATCAAAATCCATCAAAACAATAAGTATGATAATATATAATAGTTATTGTTAAGTCACTAAGTCATGTCCAACTCTTTTGTGATCCCATGGACTGTAGCCCACCAGCTCCTCTGTCCTTGAGATTTCCCAGGCAACAAGAATGGAGAGCGTTGACATTTCCTTTACCAGGGGATCTTCCTGACCCAGAAATTGAAGCCTGAATTAGCTGGCAGATTCTTTACCACTGAACCACGTGGGAAACCCAATATATTAGTAAAATATGCCATGTTTCTTTAGCACATTCAATACCTGGTCTTATCCTCTTCCCTTTTTCTTCATTAAATGGAGATTAGATATTTAAACTACTTTATTTTTCAGCTTTTGTTGCAGCTAAGGGTGGCTTAATGACCTGCTGCTGCTAAGTCACTTCAGTCGTGTCCGACTCTCTGTGCGACCCCATAGATGGCAGCCTACCAGGCTCCCCCATCCCCGGGATTCTCCAGGCAAGAGTACTGGAGTGGGTTGGCATTTCCTTCTCCAGTGCATGAAAATGAAAAGTGAAAGTGAAGTCACTCAGTCGTGTCTGACTCTTAGCGACCCCATGGACTGCAGCCCACCAGGCTCCTCCGTCCATGGGATTTTTCAGGCAAGAGTGCTGGAGTGGGGTGCCAGTGGCTTAATGACCTAGGTTTGGTCAATAGGATGTAAAAAGAAGTCCCTATAGAAGATGTCCTCCTTATCTTTGTTTTTCTCTTCTGTCTGAAAAACAGATTTGCTACCTAGAGTTATGCAGTCATTCTGAGATCACATGAAAATTGGTAATTGGGAAGACAAATGATTCTGCACTATTAGGTGTTTCTGAAATATGAGGTCCTAGTTGTCCAACTCAGGACTTGATGTTGCATAACAAAAATAAATTGCTTGTTTTTTGAAAGGTCATGTTTCTATGACCTTTTATTACTTTAAGCCTGACAAATCTTTTCTAAGTAACTAAGCACACTTCTGTTGTTGGTTTCTGTAGGAGGTAGGGGAGGGTTTGGGTTCTGAGATTGTATCACCAAAGAAATTTTAGTCCACATTAAAAAAAAAAACCAAAAAACTGTTAAGGAAATGTGGTAATAGTTTAAATGAATCAAATTAACAAATTACCAAGCTTCTATTGTGGGCAGGTCATTTAGATAGTGAAACACAGGATGTGAAGAAGTTAATGTATTTTTTTGTTTGTTTCTTTGTTTGAACTTCTGTCTTAGCTCCAGTGTGGTTGAAGATGTGAATTTTTTCTAATTTTTGACTGACTCCAAGCAGCTAGGTCTGGCTTAGAAAAGAAGGCACAAAGCCTGGACTTTTCTCTGAGCATTAATTTCTATGACTTCTCTAATTTTGGGTAACTGTTCTATCTCTTCTTCCTCTCCCCCATGTCTCTTCTCCTTCCCCATCCTTTCCTTCTCCTTTCTACTTAATCAGAATTTGTTGATTCTAGTCTGTTTGCTTGCTGCCCTTTCTTCTCTCCTAAAAATGTATGAAATTCAGGTTTGGATTCGTGGCTTTATGGTAATTAATTGCTGTGTTTTGTGTAATTTAACATTATTATTATTATTTTAAATATAAAAAGTAGAGCTAATTCTCTGGATAGAGTAAGTGACTACTAGAAGATACGGGGTTATGAACCTGGTTATTCTTGCCTGTAAATTTGTGAATTGTACTTTATTTTCCAGAAGGTAATCCAGTCTATTAATACGTGAAAACTAGAGGAAGTAGGTAACTGAGAAGGAATGATTAGAAAATTAAGTTTTTCAGAAAGAACCAAAGTTGTAGTTTTTAGTAAACAAACACAGCCTCCTGTCTTGACAAAAACTTGGTTAAAAATTCACTGCTTTCTACGATGGTAGTAATTTTTTACACTTTTGTCATCTCTTCCTTATAAATTGCAAAAAGATGAGAGAGTCATGGTTCACCTTACAGTTTCCCTTTTGATTATAACAATTTTAAGGCAAATCAAAAGTAAGACCAGACAAGCTGACAGGGCCCCTTTAAATACCTTCTTTACTGTTTAAATACAGTCTAAGAGTCCAAAACAGAAAGTCTGGGCTTTTGAAACACAGTCAGACCAGGTGTATAGAGACATTTTGAAGGCTGACTTAGATATAAATATTCAATAGTGTTGGATGATTTGGGGGTTAGGGTATGATTTTATTAGATGAAAATTAGATCAGTTATGGAGTAAAAGGAGGGCTAAAATATAATGTTATGCTTGTAAACTTGTTCGGTAGATAAACAGTTGCAATGGATGAATATTCGAACAAAGGAAATCAGTTGGCCTTTTACCAGGCATGTGAATGAACAATAAACTTCATGCTAGTGTTCATTTTTTCCCCTCTAAGAATTATCTAGATAGATAAATATCTAGTGGTGAAATGAAAAGTAATGTGGGAGAGAATATTTGAAAAGTGAAAATAGAAATTATTATCTATTTTCACTATTGTGAAGTTAGGAGAGTTTGTTGTTTGATTAGGAATAATCAGAAGAATTACAGGAAATTATTTTAATAGTTTTCAATATTAAATGAAACTGGGTTTTTGGAAAATCCAAAAACATTTTGAAAATAAAGAAATTAATTCAACAAATGCAGTGTATAGTGTGAAAACTTTTTTCCTCCTCAAAAATGTTATAAATGATTATATTACAGTGGAGAATTGAGGTTAACTTCTTTACTGTATCTATGTCAATTAATGATACTTGTCTTTATTTCTCCCATATGCCTACTGATATTTTATGCTTTGTAATTCACAGCAGTCATGGAACTGAGATTATCTTTTATTCTCAATTGTTTCATAATTTAGTAGTATATATATGCTTTTAAAAACAATTCTTGCACTACTGAATTTTTCAAAGGCCAATTTGCAGTGTTTTAAAATGAAATGTAAGTTAAAAGAATGTCCAAAAATATGGCTTCTTTAGAAAAAATATAAATTAGAAAACAATTTTCAAATTGATACTTGATTGTCAACCTACAAGTTACTAAGGCCAGGGTTATAATAATTATTATTTATTTAATAATCAAATAGCCTGTTTGCAAGTATGTTTTCCTGAGAAAATGGAATAAATAATATTTATGGAGAACAACTGATTAGTTGTTATAGTTGTTTTTAGTTGTTATTAGTTGTTTATTAGCTATAAAGCATGATATCAATTGAAAAGGTAAGGAAAGCTCTTTATTACATAAGGTATGTGAGAAGCCAGCCATGGAGTCAGCATACAGGACTGTATTGTGTTCTTGCTCAGCCACTCAATCATGTAGTATTCCACTAAAAAGTTTATGAAAGGCATTTGGCCATGAAAGGAGAGCACATATATAATTTTTCTGATGGCTCAAATAAGATGAAGAAAATACAGCTTGGAGATAATGTTCAAAATTCCTTTCACATAGTGTATGAGGGTTTGCTGAGAACTCAATCATGACTGAGAAATCATAATTCTTTTATAATGCTCTCTTTCATTTTTTAAGCAACACTAATATATGTACTTATATCTTCAAATCTCAGCTTGTGCAATTCTAAAATAGAGCTAACACATCCCTTTTAACCTGAAATCATGAAATCAAAGCCTTGACTAGGTAGGGAATGGCTTTAGAATTGAATTAGTCTACATTTTTTTTCCCCATTGTGAATATTTTTACATCATTGTAATTTTATTAGCACATGATGAGTCAGTCAACTTTAGGCTACTTCTTGATCTTATGATAAAATTCTCTTTATTATTTTCCTGCTAAGGTGATTTACAATTGAACTCATCTATTGATAGGGAAAGTCTGTCCTATTTTTGAGGACAGATTGATGTAAGAAGAATGTCTCTACCTTAGCCAAACATATACTTTGATATATTTTTCTCCTAAATAACCTAGTTTCACATTATAATGACATCAATAACACATTTGATCCCTACTTCAGATAATAACCCTTCAAATATTTAAAGATTATAATTTCTACCACACTCCTCATTCTGATTTTCTCAAAAATTTAGACTCTTTTTATTTTAGAACAATAACATTGATATTTATAGAAAAACCTTGCTGAGACTTTACAGGAATGTGTAAACCTGGATTTCAATATGTGAAGAACTTACAGCTTTACTATGTTGAGTCTCAGTCTAAAAACACGTGTCTTACTATTTATTTAGACCTTTGATTTCATCAGTGTTGTGCAGTTTTCAGTATACAAGTCCTTAGTTCAGTTCAGTTGTTCAGTCATGTCCAACTCTTTGAAACCCCATGGATTGCAGTATGCCAGGCTTCCCTGTCCATCAGCAACTCCCAGAGCTTGCTCAAACTCCTGTCCGTTTTTCGGTCCTTTGAGTCGGTGATACCATCAAACCATCTCATCCTCTCTTGTACACTTCTCCGCCCGCCTTCAATATTTTCCAGTATCAGAGAAATTCTTTTCTAATGAGTCAGTTCTTTGCAGCAGGTGGCCAAAGTACTGGAGCTTCAGCCTCACCATCATCCTTCCAATGAACATTCAGGACTGACCTCCTTTAGGATGGACTGGTTGGATCTCTTTGTAGTCCAAGGGACTCTCAAGAGTCTTCTCCAACACCACTGTTCAAAAGCATCAATTCTTTGGCACTCAACTTTCTTTATGGTCCAACTCCATACATGACCACTGGAAAAACCATAGCCTTGACTAGACGGACCTTTGTCAGCAAAGTAATGTCTCTGCTTTTTAATATGCTGTCTAGGTTTGTCAGAGTGTTTTTTCCAAAGAGAATGCATCTTTTAATTTCATAGCTGAAGTCACCATCTGCAGTGATTTTGGAGCCTGAGAAAATAAAATTTGTCACTGTTGCCATTATTTCCCCATCTATTTGCCATGAAGTGATGGGACCAGAAGCCATGATCTTCGTTTTCTGAATGTTGAGTTTCAAGCCACCTTTTTCACCCTCCTCTTTTACTTTCATCAAGAGGCTCTTTAATTCTTCTTTACTTTCTGCCATAATGTTGGTGTCATCTGCATATCTGAGGTTATTGATATTTCTCCCGGCAATCTTGATTCCAGCTTGTGCATCATCCAGCCTGGCATTTCACATGATGTACTCTGCATAAAAGTTAAATAATCAGGGTGAAAATATATGGCCTTGATGTACTCCTTTCCCAAATTGGAACCAATCTGTTGAACCATGTCCAGTTCTAACTATTACTTCTTGACCTGCATACAGATTTCTCAGGAGGCAGGTCAGATGGTCTGGTATACCTATCTCTTTAAGAGTTTTCTACAGTTTCTTGTGATCCAAGTGGTCAAAGGCTTTGGCATAGTCAATAAAGAAGAAGTAGATGTTTTTCTGGAATTCTCTTGCTTTTTCAATAATCCAACGGATGTCGGCAATTTGATCTCATTCCTCTGCCTTTTCTAAATTCAGCTTGAACATCTAGAATTTCTTGGTTCACATATTTTTGAAGCCTAGCTTGGATAATTTTCAGCTTTACTTTGCTAGCATGTGAGATGAGTGCAATTGTTTGGTAGTTTGAACATTTTCTGGCATTGCATTTCTTTGGGAGTGAAATGAAAACTGACCTTTTCCAGTCCTGTGGCCGCTGCTGAGTTCTCCAAATTTGTTGGCATGTTGAGTGCAGCATTTTAACAGCATCATAATTTAGGATTTGAAATAGCTCAACTGGAATCCCATCACCTCCACTAGCTTTGTTCGTAGTGATGTTTCCTAAGGCCCACTTGACTTTGCATTCCAGGATGTTCAGCTCTAGGTGAGTGATCACACCATCATGGTTAATTGGGTCAAGATCTTTTTGTATAGTTCTTCTGTGTAGTCTTGCCACCTCTTCTTAGTATCTTCTGCTTCTGCTAGGTTCATGCCATTTCTGTTCTTTATTGTGCCCATCTTTACATGAAATGTTCCCTTGGTTTCTCTGATTTTCTTGAAGAGATCTCTAGTCTTTCCCATTCTAAGTTCTATATATGTATTACTTGTTGTTCAGTCACTAAGTCATGTCCAACTCTTCGCAACACCATGAACTGTGCACACCAGTCTTCCCTGTCATTCTCTGCCTCCTATTAGATTCATATATAACCATTTCCTGTTTTTGAGTGACTGTAGATAGTGTGATGTTTTTAATTTCAGCATCTATGTTTTCTTTGGTAGTATACAGAAATATAGTTGATTTTTATATTTCTACACAAATAATCATTTTCTCAGCATAGAGTTTTCTTTCTTTCTGATCTTTATGACTTCTATTTCCTCTTCTTGCCTTATCACCCTAGAACTTCAAGCCTTACAGTGAATGAATGGTGAAAGGACATATTTGCCTTATTCTCAATGCTAGTGGAGAAGCATTCACTCTCTCATTATTTATAATAATGTTAATAGTAGATTTTTTGTAGGTGATTTTATAATGTGAGCATGTTCACCTCTATTCCTGTTTTTCTGAGAATCCTATTGTGAATAAACATTTATAGAACTTAAGGTGATCATTCTCAATTCATTCAATAAATTTTCTTGATCTATTTTTATTAAAACTTTGTCCCTCAAAAAATAAGACTGGATAATAAAAGTAAGGGATATGGGAAGAATACTAGTTGAAATAGATGTTTAAGTCATATTTTAGAAGCCATTGAAAATGATATTTTAAAAGAGAACAATTAAATTAATATATTTTGCTATCTGTCATGCTAACCAAGGAGTTAATTTACATGTGGCTTTAGAAAGAATGATTCTTTGTTCAGTCATTCCATAAACTTAGTAAATATCTATTGTATGTCAGGTACTTTGTGTGGTTTGGGAACTGAAATAGAGCTGTGCCAGGGTTTTACCTTAAAAATGCCCTAAGGGAAGGAAGACATGTGAGAAGAAGAAGCCTTAATGCAGTGTGGTAGCTCTTGTAATAGAGATACTATGCACAAAGTGATGTATTTTGGACGAATGGAAGTACTTACAGGGGGATCAGATTTTTGCCAAATACATTAACAATTTTTAAGAAATAGAGTGATTTCTTAAAAAAAAAAAAAAGGAATAACCGACTGAGGAGGAGTAGTTTATAATTATGAAAACATTCAACCAGCACTTTGCAAATCACATAAAAAAGTATTGGAGGTTGATTTCCTCCACTGGTTGAGGTTCAACTAGGAGACTGCACCTCTATGGTCTCTTGAATCCAATACTCTGTGGGGAAATTGTGAAGTGCTGTGCACAATTTGCCAGATCATAGAGAAATGTCTTAAGTAAAAAACGTTTTAACAAGTGTTTATCAAAAGCTCTTATGGGCTTCTCTCTCTCTGGTTGCTGCTGTAGGAAATATAAATAAGTACAATGCATAGATAATATTTTTCACTAGCTTATACTCAAGTTGAAAAGTATCCTTACTTATTTAACAAATGAGTGTACTGCACTTCCACTAGAGATAAGATGTTTTTGCTATTTTCATTATTTATGAACAGCTATCACTTTTGAGATCCCAGGGCACTTCACTGGCACTGTAACATCCTATTACTTTCATTCTTTCAGGGTGACTGTATAGTAGTGATAATCTCCATTATAGATAGGATGATCACACTGATATTCAGAAAAGTTTAAAAAATCACCCAGGATTACCCAACTGGTAAATGGCACAGCGAAGTTTTAAACCCAATTCTGCTGCCAAGTCACTTCAGTCATGTCTGACTCTGTGTGACCCCATAGACAGCAGCCCACCAGGCTCCCCCGTCCCTGGGATTCTCCAGGTAAGAACACTGGAGTGGGTTGCCATTTCCTTCTCCAGTGCAATAAAGTGAAAAGTGAAAGTGAAGTCGCTCAGTCGTGTCCGACCCTCAGCGACCCCATGGACTGTAGCCTTCCAGGCTCCTCCATCTATGGGATTTTCCAGACAAGAGCACTGGAGTGGGGTGCCATTGCCTTTTTCTAGTTAATGCTAATTCCAAAACACATAGTGCTTGGTGATAAGCTAAATGATCCATTAGAAAGCAACCTAACAACACTAAGCAATTATTTAGAGCAATTGTTTATAGAGTTATAATGGACAATTCATATGTTAGTTACTAATATCAAACATTTTTTCTTACAAAGAACATTACAATTTCACATATTATAATACTTCCTAACATGTCTTAAGCCCTTGACATGCTCCATGCATTATTCTAAAACACTTATACTTGATCATCACCATAAATCTGTGAGGAATTTCATTGCTAATCATCTAAATTTTAGAGAAAATATTCTCCTTAATCTCATCACATTATCCCAACTATCAAAACTATCTGTTTCTTTGAAACTTCCGCCTTCCCATACACACTGCAGTGGTGTTGTTAATGTTCAGTTGCTAAGTCATGTCTAACTCTTTGTGACTCCGTGGACTGCAGCATGCCAGTCTTCCTTGTCCTTCACTGTGTTCTGGAGTTTGCTCAAACACATGTTCATTGAGTTGATAATGCCACCCACCATCTCATAGTCTGTGCTCCCTTCTCCTGCTGCCCTCAGTCTTTCCTAGGATCAGTGTCTTTTCCAGTGAGTCGACTCTTTCTATCAGGTGGTCAAAGTATTGGAGCTTCAGCTTCAGCATCAGTCCTTTCAAAGAATATTCAGGGTTGTTTTCTTTAGGATTGACTGGTTTGATATCCTTGCTGTCCAAGGGACTCTCAAGAGTCTTCTTCGGTACCACTATTTGAAAGCATCAGTTCTTCAGCACTCAGTCTTCATTATGGCCCAGCCTGAATAATTATTTAATAGAAATTATTCTGAAATTATTTAATCATAATTTATCACCACATAGCTTTTTCCTACAGAATCAACACAAATATATTTGGCTATTCTTGAACTTAATATTGGACTCATTATTGTGATGACTCAATCTATCAAAATCTTAAATGCATGTTTAGATTATTGTGAAAGAAGAACTAGCATCTTTTTGGAATTTTAATCATAACTAGTTTATTATTAAAACTCATTAAAAAATCTTGTTTATAAACATCATATTTGTACTCTAACTGCACTATGGCATTTTATAATGATAAGAATTTTAATATCAGTAAGCTCACGAAAGTTTAGTAGAATTAAACAAATATAAGTATTTTATCATTTTTGGTAAATAGGGATAATAGCATCTAGGTTGAAGATTTGGAGCAGAATTCAAACAAAATACATGTAAAAAGTTGTTGGCAAAGTAGACAACCATTAAATACCTTCTGTTAGATTATGGACAAACCTTGTCAGACTTTTCAGCCCTTCAGGATGGCATGAGCAATGACCTATATGACATTATATACATATTTTCTGTTTTTCTGGAGAACCTTGATTAATACACTAATAAAAGTAAAAATCTATCATGTCACACTCTGATACTTATGTAGTCAAATGTTGATTTAGAAAGTTATTTTCAAATTAAATAAGGTGCTTTTAGGTCTTAGAACAATTTCTTTAACACCACAAGCATCTCACCAGAGTGCCAAGCATGGTCTCTACCACACACTATGCTGATGGTAAAAGCACAAAGTTAAAGACTGGTAATACCTACCTATTGGAGGAGAGCCAGCACCCCACTGCAGTATTCTTGCCTGGAGAATCTCGTGAATGGCTAAGCCTGGCAGGCCACAGTCCATGGATCACACAGAGTGGGACACGACTGAAGCAACTTAGCATAAACACATGCATATCTATATGTCCAGGGACCAAAAATTATCAAATAATTATCCCTCAGTTAATAAATTGTCAGTGTAACCCTTTCACATTTCCAAGTTTGTTTTTAATGCCATCTGTAATTGTATTTTAAAATCATGGCAGGAAATTGGAGTAGAGCTAGAGATAAAATATCAGCACATGTGGACTCTTGTATGTTTTCTGTGTTTGCTTATTAGAAGGATGGGATTCAGCGACTCCTTAAAAAGCAGCAAAAGATCTGCATACTACGCGAATCACAACTTAAACAGTCAGGCCCAGAGGTGTGATGAGGCTTTTTATATATTAGGGTTGGCAGCACTGCTAGTTGGCTTTTTGATTCCTGTGTATTCTTTTCAGTTTTCCCCTCATTCTTGAATTATAAGATCTATACTGATTCTTAGTATGTGAGCCTTGAAAAGACTTTGGTTTTATTGCAAATTTAAGACTGAAAATCAGATGTGATTTGAAAATGTATTTAGAGCTAGAATATACTGTTTCTCTAAGGAAACATAAGTTCAGTTAGTTTCTTTGAAACATACATTGCTCTTTATAGATGGACTTGCTTAGTGCTTTCTAATTCAGCTTCATCCTTCAACATTTTTTTTACATATACTATTAAGTTAAAAGTTTCCTTTGTTTTCATTTTACTGATAATATTAATAATTGACATAGTCTTGGGCCTTAATTTTAGCAACAATTTCATGTACAATATGATATAAATACTGAGATTATTAGTGAAATAGGTCAATTTTTATCAACTCTAAGCATTTAATTTTAAGTCCATAATGCTTTATTCAGGTTTTACAAGTTAGTACCAATTTAGAAATTATCTGCAAATCAATTTATAAGAAGTTCCCCGACATAACCATCTCCACTCCAGAGGAACAATGAGGGTCCTACCACAACTCAAGAGGAGCCCCCTTTCGCCATTTTACACTCCTAATGAGGGATCCTATCACTGCTTCGCTAGGAAAGAATTCTGGCGTTTCTGACGCAGAGCAAGACGGCTTGCTCTGCGTCAGGAAAGTCGAGAGTAATTCCAGGGGTCGTGCCACCATTACAAAAGGCCGCCAAAAGTCTCAGTCCACTCCAGATGAACCTGATTTTCCTGCCCTGCTCGACTGTGACCGTGAGCATCGAATCACACCACAGTGGCCTCTTCGACAGCCCTGTGGCACCTCAATGGAAAGCCACAGATCCCTGTGACAAATCTTTGGGAAGCCTGACACTGCTGCTACAGCTTCGGAGGAGAATGGACCTGCAAGTCTCCACTTGAGTAGAGGCTTGACTCTCCTGTGGAGACTCCAGAGGAACCCCAAGATCCATGTCAGCAATGGATAAGAAATCTCAGGTTCTGGTTACAGTTCCAGACGAGTACCTAGGACCCAACAGTGACTGGACAGTAATCCCAAGTGGCCCCTCGCAACTCATATGGAGACTGGTCTTTCCTGAGGCCACGCCAGCGGGTCCCTGAGGCA